>PVKM010024385.1:0-20591 GCA_004027735.1 Carollia perspicillata
TCGTCACTTTGGTGATTGCTAATGGATTAAGCACACCTGGCTCCACTTTGCCTATTAGACAAGTTTAAGCTGAAATCCTAGGCCTAGGATGCTCTCAGCTAGTTGACTAGCTCATCTCCCTATTTTTAGACCAGGACTTCGCTCATATCTTCCAGTGCTCTGTGTTTATAACATGTGTGTAGAGAGCTACTAAGAAGCTGTCTTTTATAGCTGTCATCTTGTTATAAAACTTAAAAAGGATTTAAAGAAGTGTTGAGAGCAAATAAGCACATGAGTATTTACCAAATCCAATTTTTATAGCTGAGGAAAGGAAGGCTAGCAAGGGAAACAGATACACAAATAAGGAAAAAGTCAGTGGGGTTGGAGGTGGGGTTTGGGGGAAGACTTGGACTCAGGGTCCTGCTGACGGATTCATTCATTCAGATTATTCATTTAAAATTTGCACTAGCAATCTCATAGGGATAGAAAGTAGAATGTGGTTGCCAGGGTCTGGCGCATTGGAGGAATGGGGAGTTAGTGTTTAATGGTAGAGTGTTGATTTGGGGAGATGAAAGAGTTCTGGAGAGGGCCCTGGCTGGTGCGGCTCCGTGGATTGAGAATCAGCCTGCAAACCAAAGGGCTGCTGCTTTGATTCCCAGTCAGGGCACATGACCAGGTTGGGGGCCTGGTCTCCGGTTGGGGGCCTGGTCTCCGGTTGGGGGCATGTGAGAGGCAACCGACATTGATGTTTCTCTCCTTGTCTTTCTCCCTCCCTTTCCCTCTTTAAAAAATAGTTCTGGGGATGGATGGTGGAGATGGTTGCAGAACCATGTGAATGTGCTTAATACCACAGAACTGTAAACTTAAAATGGTAAAATTATGTATATTTTAACGCAATAAAATATGTTAAGTACTCAATTCGTACTGTATGTCAGGTACCACGCTCAAGGCGAGTGCTCAGGATGCTGTCCACTGTATTCCTCATAAGCATCTTTTCTATAAACTTCTTTGCCCCAAACATTTTCGTGGCACAATTAATTGCCTTAAGATGATTCACTGTGAAAGAAAATAACCACTTGACAGTTTGGTTTACATGTGGCAGATTTAATGTGTTTAAGCTAGTTGTCAGTTTGGTATCATTTCTCTGGTATATTTTATCAATCTGAGCCTCAGAGTAGACTTAGTGGTCTTAAAATAGTGCATGGTAACAACTCAATGTGAAGCCAGATTGCAGACCTACATGTAAAGCCAGACTGCGTGCTACGCTTGAAAATGATAACATCATTCGCAGATCCTCTGATGAGCACGTATTATCCTCTCCCGCCCATTAAAACCAAAAGTTTACCAAGCTGTGGAAAATATAAAAGAGGAGACTGCTAATCCGCAACGGCCCGTGAGAGCATTAATTATTGATTCTTTAGTTGGAAACACATACCTCTCTTAATGAAGGAGGAAATTGTAGCAAAAAAGAAGCACGTTCCCAAACCAAGACATGAATCAACAAGCCAAAAGAATGTAAAATGCTATGCACAAAAGACTTTGAAGATTTTTTGCAATAGCCTTTTAAAAAATTTTGTCATCAGTGGTTTATGTTTCATTATGTCCTTTTTAATGTTCCTCTTTTAATTTTTTGTTATCTCATCTTTTATGACAAAAATGCCTTCTGGCCAATTAGTTGTGCAGCAAAAGTGCTTGTGGCCAAATACCAAGAACCATTCAGGATAAAAAGATGAGAGAAAAACTGTGTTGTGCGCCTGCCATTCTGGAGGTGACTATTACATGTATGTGTTCATATACATAATGACAAATTGAAGAAGCACCCCGTACGAAAAAGTCCAGGAAGCCAGGAGGACTTGTGGCTTGTAACCCGGTCTCTACTGGAAATTCAGGGATGCTTTTGAGAACAGACTTCTGTACTGAGGCCTGAAGGAGAGGGCGTTGAGCTTTCCGGGCAGACGGAATCACGTGCAAACCTTGGGGTGGGAACATGATGCATTCGAGGGGCTGACTGAATGGTGGCCGGGGTGGTGGGGAGCAAGGGCGGCTGTGGTGAGAGATCAGGCAGGTAGAGATGCCCTGGCAAAGGTTTCAGTCTTTATCTGAAAGACAGTGGGGAGACGGGGATGTGTTTTAAGTATCAGAGAGTCCTAATCAAATTCAGCAGGTTTTGTCTTATCCTTTCGCACTTTGATGTAACTACTAGACCAGAGGCCAACAAAAGTGAACGAGTAGGCACTGAGGCTATTGCATAAATCCGTGCTGGAAATCGTGGCTGTGTCCTGGGTCTGGTGGTGGACGAGGGAGGAATGGCCAAAGCGAAAGCTGTCTGGGAGGTGAGACCAGCCAGGCTGGCTTACGGGGGCGAGAGGAGAGGAGGCCGAGTGGCTCCGGGTCGGCTGTGCAAGTGAACGGTGGTGCAGGCCCTGAACTCGCTGACCTCAGATGTGAAAGACATGGCCTTTTATGTTTTTCTTTATTTTAATGTTTATTAACATTTAACATTTATTAGTATTTTATACAATTGGTATCAATAAGTGTGCTTCTTTACAAGTCAATACAAATAAGAAGTCAGATTTTAAAAATAAGTACCATATTTTTTAGACTATAGGATGCACTCCCCCCAAATTTGGGAGAAAGGGGGGTGCATCTTACAGAGTGAATGTAGCTTACCTGGCCCGCTGTCAGGGTGGGGGGATGGTGGTGGAACGGGTCACAGGTTATTAAACATTTTACCACATTTTTTGCTTCAAAAATTTTTCCCTATTTTCCTCCTCTAAAACCTAGGTGCATCTTGTGGTCCAGTGTGTCTTATAGTCCTAAAAATACGGTAGTAATTCCACCACTTGGGAGAGAAGCTTTGTTAAGATTTCATTGGATACATCTCCGGACTTTTCATGCACACGTATTTATGGAAATGCAAACTTTTTTTTCAAAAACAGGATCACATTAAACATACTACTTGGCGATATGCTTTTATTTATTCAACAGGATGTTGTGACTATATTTCCATTACAAAAAAATACATATGTTCCCAAGATGACTTTCAGTTACTGCGTATTATTTCATCTTATAGAGAAATGCAATTTCTTCAACCAGTCGGTTAATGTTCAGCGTTTCTAATTTTTCCCTGTTCTAATAGCACGTCAGGGAATATCTTGCTTCCAAGCCTTTGCCCACATCTTACATTATTCACAGATCATTGAATTTCTACAAGAAGATTCATGGGGTCAAAGTTTATGCCTGTCTTTAAGGCTTTGAAACATACAGCCAGCCTGCCCGCCAAAAAGGTTGTGCTAAATCAGACTCCCACAAGTAACGAATATAACCATAATGGCCAACACTTACAAAGCTCTTACTATGTGCTTTGTACTGTTTCAAACCATTTACACATACTAACTGGTTAATCCTCCTAACAGGACAAGAGAGGTACTATTATTATTCCTATTGCACACGGAAAACAGGAGCCCCCAAAATATCTGTTTCCCTATACCTTTGTCAACGCTGGGTGTTAATCTTTCTTTTCTCATTCTGGTAGAGAAAATATGGCATCTCATTTCTATCTGGTATGTTTTACATGAATCACTGTGGAATTTCCAACAGCCTTTGGGTTCTATATCATTCTTCGTATTATACAAGAGAGAAAGCAAGGCTCAGAAAGTTAGAGTGATGTGCCCAAAGCTACACATCTGAAAAGTGACAGAACTTCAATTCGAAGCGTGTTCTCTTTGTTTCCAGAGTCCATATTCTTTCCTCTGTTATCACACTGCCTCTTTGCCTGGAGACTAGGGTATTTGGAAATTTAGTCTTATCCTAAGTAAAATCTGGGAGATTTCGGGATGGGAACTCAGGGACAAATTTACTCTGACCTGCTCCGTTTAGCATTTGATGGTGGGGCACCTGGGGGCTGGTACAGAGGTTACTTCCCAGCCTCGCTGGCGCGGCGATACAGCAAACGCATCCAAAAATGTGTTAGGAGAGAGAAAGGCCTTTGTCAAGAGCCTGGGCCTTCTTTTGTCTTGTGAGGTTTTAACTACTGTAATTGCCTGTAGTGTGAAGTAGTGTATTTTTCTATGTTTCTATTTTTATTCTGTGTCTATCTGCTTATCCACTTTTTTTGTTTTGTTTTGTTTTTTTGTTAACTCACTGGAATCCTGGTGGGTATTTTTCTGTAAATAGTGTTGCCTCAGAAAAACACACATTCTCATACACACACAATAAAAATATGAAGGCTAAATGGAGTAGAATTTATTCTTTAAAAAAAGCTAATGGTAAAGTCTGAGCAGATGACTTCCTAATCCATACTTTATTTAATTGGCTGTATTGAGCCATAGTACAAATTAAGTCTTCTCTGTAATTTATTCTGTCAGATGGTAACCTTCCAAACAATTTGATACTTCATTTAAACATTGGTAAATGGCTCATGGAAATGCGAAGGGAAAAAAAAGATTTAATGATGATCGGATAAGAAACCCTCTGTTCACAAAATGGGGCCTGTGTGAAATGTCGTGAATTAACCTGATTCAATCCTTCACTGAACATTTATTGAGCAACTACTTTGTGCATTGTATGTCTTCAGATAATGTGGTTCTTCCTTCCTTTTTTCTTTAATTTATCAAATATTATTTAGCACTTACTGTTCAAAAGGAACAAAATTAGGAGCTACAATAAAATTGAGGAGAACCAAACATTGATCTTTCTGTTACGCAGCTACAACTCTAAAGTGGAGAAAAAAACAAGTTCTTTCTGCCTAGAATGCTCTTTTCTTGTGATTTTCCGGGTACTCCCCCTTAATTCTTTGAGGCTCAGTCCAAGTTCAGCTCCTTTGTCAACACCTCTCTGATGCCCTTCCTCATTCTATGTAACAACCTATGCACACCTTGAACAGAAAGCTGGTCTTGTGACAGTGCCTCCCTGTGTCAGGCAGTTGCGAGATCCTTAAGGGAGTGACTCTTTTTTTAATCATCTGGATAAAAGTAGCACTTAGTATGAGACCTGGAACATAACAGGTGTTCAGTAAATACATATGGTGTGAATAACGCGAGGGATGGGTGAAAGTGAAACAAAATTGAGAATTGTAAAGCACCCCAGATAGAAGAACAGATACAATGCCATGAGATCTAGGGACAGGTAATACAACTAAGGGAAATGGGGCAGCCAGGGAAGGTTCCTCGGATGATGAGCAGGATGTTGGAGCCAGGCCTCAAAACACAGGTGTGGTATAGTTATGTGGAGTCGACGGAGTGTGAGTCAGGATGAAGAGCTACATCAGCAGAGAAAACAATGTGCCCCGTGGCACAGAGGTGGGCAAGTACAGACCCTAACGTGTGAGTGATGAGTTCTTCAGATTATCTGCAGTCCAGGTTAGCTGAAGTTCACCCAGGAGGGAAGGTCAGCTGGATTGAGGAGTTCGATCTCTGAACCATCCTTGGAATTGTTCTGTAAAAATTTGATCCACGATGTAATAAACAGGGTTCAGAATGAGAGGAATAAATGAAGATTTTGCCGAGAGATAGGGTGTTCTTAAAACCTCTAGTTTTCAAACCAGATACCTGCTTTGATTTTGGGGAGTGTTTTAATATCTAGAGTAAATTTTCCCAAGAGAAAAATTGTTTTCCAAAAGAAGTGTGGAAGAAGGCCAACAAGAACCTGTCTTCCCTCCACCCTCTCCCTCTCATGCCGGCCCGGGATTCTCTGCCACCCCCAGAACAACCCGTGAGGCCCCAGGATCTCCCCACAGAAACACTCTGGAGTGAAGCCATCCTCACCTCGTGTCTCCAGCCTTTGCTGCTCAACAGACACCACAGATGGCCTAGCTCCTGAGAGTCAACTTCCAGATCCTGCTACTTGTCCTTTTGTTTGAGATCCTTGTAGCTGGCCTTTACCCACACCTGGTTTATGACCCTCTTCAACCTCGGATACCTGCTAGAAGCCAGAACAGATTCAGTTCTGCCTCCTGACCCAGCAGGCCCCTTCCTCAGCCCAGCCTGCCAGGGGTTATAGTTTTGTTGTGGGACTAGGGAGCCAGGAGTCTAAGGAAACCTTGACTCTGCATAATCTTGTTTTCCTTTTTCAAAGCTTTGTCATCTTGAGTGGCGAGAATGGGACCTGCATTTAGTACTGGTCCTGCCAGAACTCTCTCTGACCGTCCGTCCTTTTGTGAATAAAGTCAGAGTTGAACTAGATGATGTTGAGTCATCGTCTGTTCCAACTGTCTTCGCTTATGCCGATAAAATCTACTTGAAGACCTGGAGCAATTTTGAGGCTCAGTGAACAAGTATTTGCAAGATCCTCTGAGCTGCCAAGATGAATGTGATAATGCAACTGTGGGATTAGCAGGATTCTAATTTATTTGTATGTCCAAGTATCTACATTATATCTGCACGGTTAAGGTTGTAGAAAGTGGCGACACATCCCCTCACTGACTCTTAGTTTCCAAACGAATGAGCCACTTTCCGAGCAGTCCTTTTTAACATGTCATAAAATTAACTATGGGAAAAGATGATATTACAAATATCTTTAAGCACTTTATGCACACGCAGTTACACTTTGCAAGGCTATATTAGGTATCCTCAGGCATTAAAGATGTTTTGATTTTGAAACACTTAATGAGGACTCTCTGATAAATTACATCTCCATCTGCAGTCTTGCATCATAGGTGATGTTTTACCATTGCGTAGTCATCTCCAAATTTAATTCCACCAGGAAGACTTCTAATCGCAGTTTAATTTTAGAGCAATATTCCACTTGGCAATCAATAAGGTACTGTTGTCAAACTTGGATTTAACAGGAGACGTGGATAACATTCTCACATTATGCAGAGAGAGAAATACTTTCAGGAAGGGGAGAGGAGAAAGTCTTTGTCTCCCACTTCCCCTGCTGCCTACCATTCAAGCTCACAGAAGCCTATAAATCAATACCCCCACGTAGTGTGAATATAAATCTCATCAATTTTGCATCATTAACACCATGAAAAAGCTACTGCTCTTTGAGCATTTTCCTCTGCTTGCTAAATATGTACTCTTAATAAAACAAGGATAAATGGATCCTGATTAGTCTACTAACAAACACTTCCTTCTTCACCAGCTTTACTTGTGTTAAAATCCACTTGAATTATACAGTTGTCTCATATCCATTTGAGCAGCCAGAGTGACTGGGTACTGGCAACACCCTCCAACCATGATGTCCAGTAGGCAGTGGACAACCTGGGTGGTGCACGAAGCTGAAGGGAGAGTCTCAATGGGAGTAAAGAGGCTAGCGAATGATCAGGCCCTGGAAAGCTAAGGCATGGCAGCAAAGTCTGCAGAGATGATTCGTAAAGTTGGAAGCCTGGAAAGATGGCAGTAGGCTAGAAATGGATATTTTGGAAGTCCGGGATCAGTAATGACCATCCTGAGAAGCAGATGTCCACTGTTCTCAGAGGCTGGCCGTGTGATGTGAGACCCTAATGGCTAAAGGATCTGCGGAGATGGAACAAGACCTCAGACAACATCTACTCCAGTGGTTCTCAGTGTTTTCATAACTTAGTTCCCATTGTGTTACATGTCTCCCTCCCTGCAGGGACTCAGTAAGGAGTGAGATTTTGTCCATAAAAATGCATTTATAATCATTCACTTTCCTATTTGAATTATTTAAACCCATAATGAATTTCCAAAGAGAATCTGCTCAAAGATTAGCGAAGGAGTACAGCAGTAACCTGATACAATTCCAAATAAACTTGGCATTTTCATTTGCAAGCACAGTGAAAAGTGTAGAGTTATTAGCAATAATTATAAATTTCTGTTTAGCTTTTTAAAATGTTGAAAATTGCTTGGGAGTTATTTTTATTACCTTTAATGACCCCAATAGATCCAGTGCTTCAGATTAGGAGTCACTGATCTGATGCAAACATCTCATTTGAGAGAGGAATGAACTGAGGTCCAGAGAGATACAGTGAGTGCCTTATGTTCACATAGTGGCTAGAATTGAAGCTTCTTAGTAGCCAGTATAATGAAAAGGCCCTGAAAGTTATAAGGATTTTAAGCAGATCATAGAATGCCCAGATATATAAATAACCCTTTATGGAGTACTGTTTAGTGAGGGTTTCCTTAGGTAGATTTAGTGTAGGAAAATTGCTGTAAAGACCACTGTCACCGACAGGAGCATTATTTGTTGGAGCTTAGATAATAAAGGCAGGAAGGTCATTTTCAAAAGATTTTCAAATTACTGAGCAGCCATCCCCATTTCCCTTATTTACAACTATGGGCCAGGCACACAGCAAGGTGCTAGGATGGCAGAGATGGGGAAGACAGAGCCTGGTGGGGTGACAAGCAAGGAAGCAAGCCAACAGAACAGGAAGGTCTGGAAAAGCAGAAGCCCAGGACCCTGGTGTGAGGAGTCCAGTGCATCAGAAGTTTCACTGTTGCTAGAGACTGGACTCCCATGGAAATGCAGAAGGGAACGATTATTTCTTCAGGGAGAGGGAAGTGAAGCCTTGCTCCGGGGAGGTTTCACAGAGGTGCTATTTCCAGTGGCCTTTGGAAGAGGAATACGATTTGGGCAAATGGATAAAAGAGTGGGCATTGCAGACAGAGGGACCAACTCATGAACAGTCTCAGAGATGTGGGGAACCCCACCTCTAGCCCAAATGGTGACTTTGGCCAAGATAGAGAAAGGGGCTTGTTCCTCAAGACCGTCTATCACCATCTGTCAGAAAACCGTTGTAACCATGCAAACTGTGGTTCTGTGAGTGTGAATGGCGCCCCCAGTGGATGTACAGTGTACATCCTCCACCGTGGCCTGCACACAGACACTGGGTACGTGAATGTATTAAATATCAAGCCAGAACTTAGACTGGGCTGAGTCATGAAGAAAGATATAGCAGAAGCCACCGCCGCAGACGCTCGCTCAGCATATGAGCAGTCCTGTTTATCTCTCGGTCACCGCACTAAGACCTCGGAGGGGAGCCTCCATTTCTCAAAGGCAGGCACAGCTCTTTTTCCTTCCATCTGGACCCAACAGCTTTTCCAAAGCCCGTGGGGCCTGTTCACACATAGCTGAAACACATCTCTTATTGATTAACAGCTCCGAGGGAAAGTCCCCTGAAATATGCTCTTCCCTTTGTCTCCCACAGGCCCTCCAGCATCATCATGCTGTTCACGAAATTTCCTACATTGCCAAGGACATCACAGACCACCGGGCCTTTGGATACGTTTGTGGGAAGGAAGGGAACCACAGATTTGTGGCCATAAAAACAGCCCAGGCGGTGAGTACCCCATCGAAGGAGGGCGCCTCTCCTGATGACTTTAGAGGACCGCACAGTCCCGCTGCTGGATTCTGACAGCGCGCGGAGGTGCGACTAAGCAATGCCGGGGCCCAGGCTCCCGTCTGGAAAAAGATGCGCAGCCTTGAAGCGAGGGAACACGCTCACACTCATGCCCATCCGGTTTCGTTGTGGCTTTTTCCTAATGAGTATTTCATAATGACTAATTATTTTCCTTTCTGATTATGCCGAATGGAGGCACAGTATACCAATAAGTTTCCTTGTGTTCATAGCCTCATTTAAAAAGAAAATAAGAGAAAACAAATAGCTATTTTGCAGAAGGCCTACTCCAATTTTATCGTATCCGAAATTACTAATAAGTAAAAAAGCATTGCCTTTTATGCTTATGATTAGATCATTATGAATTTACAAATATAATTAGTTGAAGAAATGAACTTTAGCCTGGTGCAATTTGCTAAACCAATATAAACAAGGTAGAATTAATTCAAGATGGAATGTTTTCCATTTAATAGAAAAAGAAAGAACTTTGGGTCATAGTGAAAACAAAAATCGGTGTCTGCAGCTCAGTCCCATTGCCTTATATTGATGCTTTTTTCACCACATTTTACTCCAGGCTGAACCTGTTATTCTGGACTTGAGAGATCTCTTTCAACTTATTTATGAATTGAAGCAAAGAGAAGAATTGGAAAAAAAGGCACAAAAGGATAAGCAGTGTGAACAAGCTGTGTATCAGGTACACCTGTGAATTTATCCTGGTACCAGAGGAGATCGGGACTTAACGAAAACAGATGTGAAAACAGGAAGTCAGGGCTTCTCCTCCTGCTGCCAAGCAGAAACAGAGATGAAAGGTTCCCCTGTAAATTACTGGCACAAAAGCAAGGCATTAGAAGTGATCCGTTATTCTCTGAAATCTTGAATCCAGAGGAAGATTTCAGGGGAGGACAACAGAAGAAACACAATTGCTGTTGCTGTTGTTACAAAGGGGTGGGGGTGGCCGCAAGGGTTTGGATGTTTTTCTGTGTATTTTCTACCTTAATGACCCACCAGCCTCTCCTTCCCAGAGCTGGTTTCTTTACTGTCCTGTAACACAGTCTCACATCTCTCCTTTATGTCCTCTGCTTTGCACCCTCCTTACCCTCACTCTGCTGTAGACAATTCTGGAAGAGGATGTTGAAGATCCTGTGTACCAGGTAATTTCTGAAACCAGTTGGGGTTTTAGGGGCAGGAATGCCTAGGCCTGTGGAACAGACATTTTGTCCGAGACCTGAAGCATCCCCTGCCTGCAGAGCCTAGAGAGGGACTAAGGCAATTTCTGAGAGTGAGGACTGCCAGCCCCTCCAAGAATGAATTTCCATAAACACTAACCAAAGTTTGCCCGACGTCAATGGCCTGGGACTTGGAGAGATACTCTTCTCCCTTGCCCCCTGCATCCACCCCTCCACAATCTGTAAAAGTCTAATCCCAAAGCCAAATGTTTTCAAGAGTCTCTTGACTTTTCTGAGTTCATTAGAGAGACTGAGTAATGAAGTGAATCCTCTGAGCTAAGAATTGGAGATGGGGACTGACATTTTGACAACATTTGAACGCAGACCCAAAGGATGGTTTGTAGGCTTTAGAAAGGCTGTGAGGAGAAGTCTCTCGAAGGCCCACATGGCCAGGTCGCTCCTTTGATTAGCTGGCTCCTGCCACAGGGGCTATTGTGAGGAGGGAACAGGAGATCCCAGAGACATCGCAGCCCGTAGCTTTCTCTGCACTGTCGTCAAGGTTGCAGCCCAGGTTGTGCAGAGAGATGACTTCTCTTAGCTCAAGTATGTGCTCTGTTCAAAGATGCAGAAGAAAGGGAAGGGGAGGCCTCCCCCTACCATGCTTATTCCCAAGGAGAGAAAGAAGCCCCACAATGGACTTGTTAGACATGAAAGAAAACAAACATATTTCTAACTGGGACACACATGTGTGATAGATGTGCATGTGTCACATAAGCATGTGTGTGAATGCATGTTTTCACACAGAAAACTTCTATTAGCAAAGTAAAATAATGCAGATTTTAAAAGGTAAGATAATAAGGGTTTCTTGCAGTGGAAGAAGTATCTAGCATATGAGGCAAAGTGAAGTCAAAGGTGCACGTAATGACCTGACCGCCCTTGCTTTACACCAAATGCCGAGGGCGAGGGCTTGTTTATAATGTGAGCTCGGCCCCGGCTCACCAGCTCACAGAGAATGAAGAACGTAGGCTGTTTTGAAATGGCCCAGTCCTTTAGAGGCAGAAACAGTATTTAAAACTGAGGATGTAAATTAAGGTGATATTTCTGGGATGAGGGAGTTTGGGGCTTCTGATCACTTCAAAGTTGGCTTAGGAACCTGAGCCTTAAAGAGCAAAGGAAGGCGATCACTGTCACCCAGAGTTTACAAAGTTGGGGTCCACGTAGTCCCAGGAGACGTCATTCCCACTCAGCAGTGCCAGCACAAGCAGGCATTGCCAAGATAAATGCCGTTGAGTGAGGAGGTTACAACTCCAGCAGGCTCTGCTGGGCTCCACGCAGTCATCACTAAGGACTGGCCATTAGACATCTGTAGTTGTCCTTGGAAAAGACAGAAATGTGCAAGGCCCACTGGTATTTCAATAATGCAGTTGTCGCTTTAGCATGTTTTCACTTGTGCCTATTTCTTTAATGCTCACTGTGATTTGTACCTTGAATTCCAAATGCTTTTTTTCCTCTTTCTTTTTCCTCTGACCTTTCCTTTCTGGCTGCTCCATAATAGTACATTGTGTTTGAGGCTGGACACGAGCCAATCCGTGATCCCGAAACGGAAGAAAACATTTATCAGGTATAATAAAATCACTTCTCTCTCTCAGGGTTGCACCGTCACCGATAAATGCTCTGATGGGTCTGAAGGGCCAAGGGCTCTCTCCCACACGCTCCACTCGGTCATTCCAGGCTTGTTAAAATACCTCTGCATGAATTGGCTTTTATTTTCCCTCTAATTTACTGGTAGTTTTCATGCCTGACCATTGAAATGGTTAATGGCCGGTTGGGTACAGTGTTTTAACTTTGAATGGCTCTTAACTATTTTCAGTTGACCCAAAAACCAAATATTCCATTTAACTACAATAATCCATTGGAGGGTTATTGTCCTTAATATAGCAGAGCACTTTGTTTCTCAAAAGAATACGCTCGTTGAGTTTCTTTAAGCTAACCGCACTGCTGAAAATGAAGTGCAAATTCAGAAATGCTACTTGAAAACAATGTTGGGAAAATTAACTGAATAAAAGAAAGTAAAGCTAAAGGTTTTACCCCTTCTGAAAGGAAGGTAAATTAATGTTCTTAAATGTCTGCTTATGTGAAAAACCATAAACACACTTTTAATTCATTTAGTTCTCACAAGTATTCTACAAAGTAGGCACCCGAATCCCTCTTTTGCAGGGGAGACTGAGACTCAGAGAGGTTGAGTAGCGTTCTCAGGCTGCACAGCGATTGAGAGCCGAGAGCAAACCCGGGCCGGTGTGTGGAAGCCCAGCTTCGTCCCCATGGTTCCCCACCGAAGAGTCTGAGTAACTACAGCCCAGTAACACACCCAACACACACGGCAGCCTCCCATTTTTCACTCATTAGAATTTCAGTCCTAAGATGATTATGAACATTATAGAAGTAGGAAAAATTTAATGTATTTCCTAAGTGATTTTAATTTTCTTAATTTACTTAGTTGTGTGGTCTGTTATTGTGCCTTGGGCGTGCATTACTTGCGTAATAAAAATAAAACAGATTTTCAGTTTCCATCAAATGTACAGAATTCTAAATGACCAAAGTATAGCGTTAGCTCCATCAGCAGCTCAGTTTAAACCAGCCCTGTGGAATAATAATCTAAGCACAGTTGACCATTGAACAATATGTCCACTTCCACATGGGTTTCTCTCCATAAATACCTGTTCTGGTTCCTGTCTTTGGCTGGCAATCCGCAGATGCAGAGGGCCGCCTGTCAGGCAGTGATCTGCACCATCTTACATAGGGAACCTGCACATCCGCCAGTTTTGGTACCCATGGGGGTCGGGGTGGGGTCTCCTGGAACTGATCCCGGTGAATGCCCAGGGACAAGGGAGCTTTCAGGGAGTCAGAAGTGATCCACAGGGTAGCACCTGTGTGGCAGTTAGGGTCCCTTGTATTTCTATCCATTGAATCTGCCTGGACTGGATTCATGTGTGAGGTCGTGCTTCTTGGTTTTATTTAAAAACATCACTGACAAAGTTTCTGCCTTCAGACAGATAAGTTGCATATTTGTCTGCAGTGTCAGATTTTCCAGTACAACCTTGCAGGGTCTGAATATGAGGCCAAGGGAACCGTTAACCTTTGCTCCTCTGGGTATAGGAACACCCTTCCTTTTTCCTTTTTAAAAAAGAAAAGAGAGAACAGCTTTTCTTTTTCCTTTTTTAAAATTTTTTTGAATTACAGTTTACATTCAATATTGTCTTATACTAGTTTCAGGTGTTCAGCACAGTGGTTACACAGCCATAGACTTTATAAAGGGGTTCCCTGGTGTTTCCAGTACCCACCTGGCTCCATACAGTTATTACAGTATTACTGACCATATTCCCTGTGCTGTATTTTACATCCCCGTGTTTATTTTGTAACTGCCAATCTGTACTTCTCAATCCCTTCACCTTTTTCACCCAGCACCCCCATCGATGGACAAGTGGATTTAAAAACACTGGGTGGAGTACATATAGACAATGTATAGAGCACCTTTTAAAATAATAGTCCCTTCGGTATAAGAGGTTTCTGAATTCAGACTTAGCTGTAGTCGGCAGGACTCCCACTGTACCCTGTGGAGGGTTGTCAGGGGACGAGGTTCTGAAGGGGAGGCGTCAGGTGGCTGGAGAGCTGGGTTCTAGTTCTGGCTCTGTCACCAGCCACCTTTGGCTGTAGCGGTAGTGGGCAAGGTAGTTGCCTTCTCAGAGACTCAGTTTCCCCAGTGATGAAATCCGGGAATAATATCTCCCTAACTGACGGGTTGGCATGGGAACGAAACAAGCTCACGTGGAGAAAGTGCCGAAGAGGCTTCATCTAGGTCACACACGGAGTCCACCATATGTGGATTCAGGATCTCAGTACAAGTCCCACCAACTGAGCCGTTATTCCACGTCATCAAGTTCCTTTCCTTCTCTGGGCCTCAGTTTGCTCATCTGTAAAATGCGTAAATGAAACTGAGGGGTCTCTCAGGCAATGCCCTGTTCTTCTCTTTGCACCTAGTTGCCTCATCATAGGCCTGTGGTTCTTTAGAGGGGCATGCTGGCTTGCTCTGCAGGGCAACAGGACTCTCGGAAATGGTGAATGTGCATGTGCGTGGGTGTGTGCATGGATGCACACATAGTTTTGGTAGCATTTATGCAGGTTGGGGGCCACTGTGTGAATGAGGGTTTATGTGCAGTATCTCGACATCCCTCACAATGGCCCTGTTATTGCCACATGGCAGATGAGGGACATGAGGCTCACAGGGTCACAGAGCTGCAAGAGGTAGAGCTCCCCACTCACACCAGGTCTCTCTGACCTCTGTAAAGATTAAATAGATTATTCCCGAGACTCTTTTCAGCTCCGAATATGCTGATGCTGAGCTTCACAATCAGATTCTGTATATGTTTCAAGTCGCTGTCTAAAAATCACACTCAGTTTTGAACAGTTCTGACCTCCGGATCTTGCCGTCTGTTCATCATTAACAGGAAGGTAGCTTTTAAGGGAATGAGTACTTTATCGCCCTCTATTGGAAAGGCCTCTAGTAATTTTCCCTCCTCCAATTGCCAGGCCAGGCCTCAATTTGCTTAACAAAAGATAAGCTCTTGAGCCTAAAGACATGGTTGGGCTTTTAGGAAACTGCTATTAGGAGCCTTGTTTTTTTTTTTTTTAAGGGCCTCCACGTGCTTTCTTTCTATTCCTCCTGGGTCAATTGCAGTGTATTTCCCACGTCAGCTGAGTCCAGGGTGGACTCAGGTTTCATGTCATCTCCTGTTTTCTGGAATGAAGTAAAGGGACCTGGGGCCTAATCCTTGAACTCTTTTTCCTATAAAATATGGATGTGGTGTTATCTGCTCCTAGAAGTGATGTGCAGATGTAAAGTGAAAAGGACAGCGCTTGGGACCTAGAGGGTGCCGTGTAAATGTTAGTTTCCTTTGCTTCCAAAAGTCGTCAGGGCCAGGGGCTGCCCAGAATGTCTTACACTGCATGTATTAACTGAAGTAGAACGTGACTTGCTCACCTCATCTTGTCAGGGAGCCCAATAGGAAGCCGCAGCCTCTCCTGACTTCGCTATTTATAACTCCAGGCTAGGGGAGGCAGAGGCTCTTGAGTAAACGTAACCTGTCTTTGAGGTTCACCAATCTCATTTTCCAAACTGGATCAAAAATAGTGATTGTCTTTCTTTTTGCATGCCTTACAAACAGCAGCCATCCCTTTAAAACAACACGGAGCCTCACAGCACAAAGCATTTTTACACCTCACTCAATTTTGACCCTTCCAGTAACTCGGTGAGATAAAAATGGCAGTGTGACAATCATTTTAAATGCAAGAAAAATCAAGTCCTCCTATTTGAGTGCTGGGTCCACGGCCAGAGCCTCTGATTCTAAGCTCAGTGCTCTTGAGTTTCTTAACAAGCTTCCCGCGTAAGTGAGATCACAGCTTTCCAGGCAGGCGTCCTCCAATTTCGTTCATTCAAAAGTCATTTTTAATCGCCCATGATATGTGTCAAGTGCATCATTTTTAAATGAGAAGTCTCTAGGCCTCTGTTGCCCAAGCCTGAAACTGCCTCTCCATGCCATTACTATGTTCCTGAACTGAAAGCGTCTTCCGTATGTACAATACTAAATATATAGTTTTTAGAGTCATTTCACATCTATTCACTTGTTCATTTACAAAGTAATTATGTATCAAGCCCCTAGCAAGTGCCCATGGTCCCCACACTCAAGGAGTTTATAGACAACCCCTTGGATGCTCACAAAAACCAGATGAGGAAACTGAGTTCAGAGGACAGAGTGACCTCTGAGGTCACACAGCCTGTGGCAGAGCCAGGAATAGGAATCAGATCTCCCGGGGTTTTTTGGTCCAGAGCCGTTATCTCTCTATGACATCAGTTACTGAATTGGTCTACAGACTGCATGGACCAGCTGGGGGGACAGGAGAGCCAGGACCGGACCGAGGCTCTGTTTGTTCCTTGTCCCTTTAGCGCCTCTGCCAGTGTTCTGCCCTCAGCACACCACATGGTAAATGTTTGCTGTTTAGACATTTCTTGTTTAACCAGTATTTACAGATGGGAGAACAAGGATATGAAAACAGTGGCCTTGCCCTCAGCAAGCTTGCAGAGCGGTGAGAATACAGAGGAGGACCAGGCAGCTGTGGTGTGGTTTCACAAGTCCTCTATAGGATAAAGCACCTTTCACACTCTACCACAGCAGCCTGGTTTCTTCCCATCTCCCCAGCAGGACAAGGAGCTCCATTCAATCAGGGGCCGTATTCCTCTCATTTCCCATCATTGTTCCAGGCAAAGCACAGTGCACAACACCTAATAGGTACTTGGCAACTTTTATTTTTTAATGACAGGATGCACCAGAGGTTGCAAGAGTCACGAGAAAGGTTCACCCTGGGCCTGGAGAGTTAGGCAAGTCTTTCCAAGAAGATGTCCTGGCCGGGATAAATCTTAAAGGACAAACAGGCAGATTAATATCTCACCCATGGGAGAGCCGAGCAGAAAAGCTTTTTCGATTATGCACAGTTTGGGTTTATCCATCCCACCACTTTTCCTCCGTCTGCAGGGATAATTGAGAGTCAGCAGCGGTTCAGCTTGCTAAGTGCCCACAGTGAGCAGTGAATTACGGGGAACAGAAATGCTGTTTGTGTTGCTCGGGAAAGGGTGAGCTAGTAGAAATAAAGTGAGGGCTGGTAATTTATTGGCCCTCATTAACAAGGACTCTGTATGCATTCTTAGAGGATTCCTTTTAGATGGGGCCCAGTTATCAGGAGCAAAGAAACTGCGTTCTCCATTGGCTACTGCAAATGAAGATTTTCAAGAACTGCTCTGAAGTGCATCTTTTGCACAGCCATGCTAATGCATAGACCATTTTCTGCAAGCATGTGCGTGAGCTCCTAGGAATGTAGACTGTGGTGTCGAAGAGACAGAAGCTCCCCGAACAGCTGTGGGAACCGTGGGGACGGGGGTGAGATGCAGCTGTCTGTACAGTGCGGCGGTTAAAAGGCAATCTCCCCAGGCTCAGACCCCTGGCTCCCCTGCCCACCGACTGCAGGACCCTCTCCAGGCTTCACTTTGCTCCTCTGGAACACGGGGACAATTTTCACCCTTCCCTGATGGACTTGTCCAGAGAATTACATGAGAATGTACATAAACAAATGTTTAAAATAGCTCCTGGCCTGTAGAAAGGGCCTTGTCAGTGTTAGCGCTGACTGTTAGTAATAAATGTCTTGTTTGGTAGCCAGGAAGAGCTGGGTTTGAATCTGATCACTTCCTCGCTATGAAGCTTTGGACAGGTTGTCCAAACATCTCTGAGTCTCACTTTCCACTATTTAAAGTGGAGGCTATAATACAGACTTCTTAGGGTGATTGTAAGGGTTTTAAAGTTAAATGAGAGTGGAATTGACAAAAGGACTCAAAGAATAGGCCCAAATTCTTTCTTGTCTAAGAATAGTATGGTTACCTGGCCCAAGCCTAAAGGACATTTTTTTCTTCACCATTTCCCACATCCCTCTCTGGAACATTTACCCAGCAGACATGTGAACACCTGCTGGTGTTCGGCCCTGTGCCCGCCCTGCAGGGGCTCCCAGTCTGATGGAAGACGTGTGAGCAGGCAATTGTAAAACGACCGCTGGCCGATCCCTCCAGGGCGGGTGTGAGCTAAGCTCTGCCAGGTGCTGGAGACGAACAACTAGGGGTCCTTTCAATCTGGAATATTTCAGTACAGAGCCCTTGAGGGACAAATAAGAAAAGTATTCATTGCACTGTCCTTAGTATTGTAAAATGTGTTCATGTACATATGGCATTGATGATAAAAGAAGCTGTTATTCTAACATTTTACGGTACCATGATGCAAGTTGTTTTTGATTACTTACTGTCTGTTTTCTCACGGGATCCTCACAATAATCTGAGTGAGAAGTAGAACCAACAGCATCCACTTTATAAGAGTGCAGCTCAAAGTGACCAGCACGTGGCCCAGTCAGCACAGATGGATGAGAAAGAGATACGTGTTTTTCAAAAAAATGAGATTTTCTGGATTCTAGTCTCATGGTTTTCATACTATTTCTGGGTCCTTTCCTTGAACAAAAACCTCTGACAATTAGCCAGTGGCTTGTATATGATCCCAACAGAAGTGGTACTTTGTCCTGGGACCTTGGAACTTGCTATATTTCAAATAGCCTAGATGTCAGTCTTAGTGTCAAGGCTGAAAACTGTCTTCTAATCCCTTTGGGCAGCTCAGAGAACCTCCCTGAGCCTCACTTTTGTCCTTGGTGAAATGGGGATTATTTTGGTTTTTACCACATGATTGCTGGGGTCTCTGCAGCTTCCTCTTCTGTGACTCTGTGAGGAGCCCAAAGGCAGAGACACCTGCAGACATTTGTTAAATGATGCACACATACCCCCTCCTCATCCAGTTTTCCTAAGAGAAGAAGCCAGGCTTGCTGCTTTCAGAGCCCCTTGGGCAGGCCCCTGGGGCCTTAGGGGCTGTCCTCACCCACGCATACCCAGACTGGCATTGAGGTCTGATTGCTTTGTTCTTTCAAAATGGAGCACCAGTGTTTTGACTGTGTTGAATTTGATTTTTCCATAGGTTCCCACCAGCCAAAAGAAGGAAGGTGTTTATGATGTGCCAAAAAGTCAACCTGTAAGTGTAAGTATATCTCCTTTCTACTGCTGGGTTCCTGTGGCCTGGATTCATGTGTCCACAACCTGAGGAAAAGAGCCCCTCTACAGGACGTGTCATGACCCATATGGCTTTGCGGGGGCTGCACGCTGGGACCGCTCAGTGGTCAGAGGGAGGGGAGCACAAGGGACAGATGGGGGGGCTGAGGAAGGAGTGCCAACTGGGAGAAGGTCTGGGTCCACCCAGTGGGAGTGAGTTGAATCGTGCAAACTACCGAGCCCAAGGTGTTCCATGGCAAAGGGCTTCAGCCGAAGGTTTTATGATACCTGGTCAGGTAGGGGGCAGTGTCTTGTTCCAGGAAGATTTTTGTCCTTCCAGGTTGAAAGTGATTAGAAGTTTCACAGGGACAACAGAAGAAAGGCTAGTCAAGACCTTTAGAGTATGTGAGGGTCCAACCAGAAAACTGGAAAGGCCGTGTGCAGTGGGCTTACGGAGGACCCAGGAAGCACCGTGCCCGTGTGCCGGTGGGACTTCTGGAAGTGTGGGAGGGAGAGGAAACGTCAAGCTCTGTGGTACTGCCCCAAGGCACCCCAGGCCCAGACCTACGCGTAGGACTTCCAGTTGGTACTTCGCAGGCAACTTCTCCATATAATTCAGGGAGTACTGGAGAGCCAGGGAGGGTTCCTGAGCAGGGGGACATGACATTCTGCCATGGCCTATGTAAAACAAACAAATAACAACAACAAAACCTAGGGTGTTTAATCACTATTGATCTTAATCAACTCAGTCATGGGTGGGCAGAGCACAGGCTTAAAGTCGTGCAGACCCTCAGGAACCCCAGCTCTGGCTCTCGCGAGCTGCTGGGAGGCTAAGTGACTCTGTCTGGACCATCGTTACCGGCTCTGGGCCCCACACAGTGGGAGACACAAAGACACACCTTCAAACTTCAATATCATATTGAATAGGAGGTTTGAGACTCCATCCTGTGGGGAGTAGCTAAAGGACTTGGAAATGTTTGGCCTGGAGAAGAGGAACCACGGAAAAGAAAAGATGGAGGTGGGCGCCCGGAGGGCTGTGTGCGGAAGAGGGAATGCAGTGCTCTGTGTTAGCCAGCTCACGGAACTGCGATTAGTGGGGGCACCACAAGAAAGCCAGGCCCCGCTCCGCGTGAGGGCGACGTTCCCGTGGTCGCAGCTGTGCGGGTCCAGGGAAGCCGAGCTAAGAGTGTGCACTCCCCGTCACTGGAGCTGCACTGGGAGAGCCCACCTGTCAGAAGACCGGGAGCAGGGGATCCAAACATGGAATGGGTACAGGGGCCAGTGAGCGCTTGATGTCCCTTCCACCCCTGAGCTGCTGGGTTCTCGCAGTCGGGAGTCTTTCTGGTCTAATCCTTAACCCACCCGCACGCCAACTCCCCTTGGTACTTGTAGCATTTCTTTCTGATGCGTGTCCCTTTCTCTGCCCTACTCCACCAGTATCTTTCTGAAACCACCATCCCCCACC
>PVKM010024386.1:0-20560 GCA_004027735.1 Carollia perspicillata
ATCCACTTGTCTATCAATGAGCATTTGTGTTGCTTTCATATCTTGGCTATTGTAAATAATGTTGCAATGAACATAGGGGTGCACATATTCTTTTGAATTAGTATTTTGAGTTTCTTCATATATATTCCCAGAAGTGAAATTGCTAGGTCACAGGGCAGTTCAAGTTTTACTTTCTGAGGACACTCCATACTGTTTTCCACTGTGGCCGCACCAGTCTGCATTCCAACCAACATGCATGAGGGTTCCCTTTCCTCCATAACCTTGCCAACACTTGTCATTTGTGGATTTATTGATGATAGTCATTCTGATGGGTGTGAGGTGATATCTCATTGTGGTGTTAATTTGCATTTCTCTGACAATTAGTGATGGTGAGCATCTTTTCAGGAGTAGTTAAAAAATACCACCCTTATACTTATTAAATACTCTATAATTTTAACGTACTTTGGGCTCATTGTTTTGATTGATTCTCACAATGATGATATAGAAAGGACAAATATCATTCCCATTTTACAGATGAGGAGTCTGAGTCGAAGTAAATAATGTTGGGTGACTGGTCCAAGGTTATAGACCGACTCAATAGGAGCTAGAACCGGGATTCAAACTTAGTCCCTAGTTCTTAATCCAATACCCTTTCCAGCACACTGGCTGTCCATAAAAGGCAAAACTGCCCGTGAGTTTGGCTATCAGGCAGAGACAGGCATGAACTCCGTATTCCCCTTTTCCGTGTGTCTGGTCTCCGCTCCTAGGAGGCCTCCTTCTCGATCCAGGTCTCTGGACTTACCTATCAGCCACCAAGGCCCTACATGGTGCCTTTGACATGTCCTCCCTGTAGTTATCTCTCAGGACTGAGACTCAGAGAATTTAGCATATTAAACTTACTTAATGAATGATTTATATTTAATGAGTAGCTAGTGATGCCAGGAACTGTACTACACTCTGGACAGACATTATTGAGCAGGAAAACACCATTCCTGCCCATGTGCTGTTTGACAGTAGCGGGCCAGAGACAAACATTAAATATTCATACACGCATGGACGTGCATACATGCACCCACACACGAATCTAAAATCGCAACTGGGATAAGTTCTACACAGGAGAGGAACGTGGTGCTATGAGGGCATGAAATAGCAGGGTTTGAGTACTGTCAGAGAGGCCGCCGAGAAGATCCCAGCTGAAACCTGATCTGAAGGAAGAGCAGGCATTAACGAGACAAAAACAGGGGAAAGAAGTAAACCAGTTCTTCCAGTCCCTCCCAGCACTGCGAACTCCTTTGAAGTTCAGAAAGTTTCTCAGGCCTCCCCACAGGAAGTCACTGGCTTTTACCATTGAGAAAATATGCAGTGCTATTCATTCATTAACCACTCTGAATGTACTTATACTTTACTATTCACTTGACAGTTGTGTGCAGTTGAACCATCTATCTCATTTTCATGGGATATTGTTTATTGATGATACAGACAACTCCTTACACTCTCTAAGCCTCCTTAGGGTTTGGTGCCAGCTCTGAGTTAATTTGTGGCTGTCTACTGCCAGGAGAAGAGAAAGCAGGACTTTCCCTCTCCTTCCTTTTTCTCTCCCCTACTAGGTACCAAAAGTGTATTTGTTCAGCAATTTCTTGGAGAGATCAGTCTCAGCCCGTTTCCAGTCCAGTTTCAAGGGACGGATGGGCTGCGAAAGATGTAGTGTGGCTTCAGAGTAAGTAATCTTGAAGTGGAAAATTATACTAAGGGAAGAGAGAACAAACATTGGCTAACGCAGTGGTTGGTCAAACTATATCTCAGGGGTACCCTATGGTTCAGTGTAAGATTTTGTTTGAAAAAAAAAAAAAAGAGGTTCTGTTAAAATTTAAATAAGTCTGTTAAAAAGCAAGATCCGCTGGGAAATAAAGTCCCAGACTAGTGCAGTGTGCTTCCCCATGAAAACAGTGCGGATCTTCCTGTTCCTGGGCGGGCTTACCTCCTCCTCACCTCGGTCCCTTGATCTTTTGGCTTAAATGCCCACCTAGACTCTTCTGGGGAGACATCAGTGACCCCTTCAGAGAGACTGGAGTGCTCCTGCCCAGTGCCCCGGTGCACGTAGGAAGATCCCCAGCGTCAGAAGATTGCATGGCGGCAGTTGTCCCATGGTCCCACGTGCTGCCTCGCAAGGCAGTGGCTAAAAGGTACTCAGCAAATGCTATGAAATGAATATGTTATTGCTCATGAAACACTGAGGTTTTAAAGCAAAAATTACTTGGCAGTTTGGGAGAAAACTGTATCTATGTCAACCCTGCCACAACTGTAAGCTCTGGAGGGAGACACTTGTT
This sequence comes from Carollia perspicillata, assembly GCA_004027735.1. Lineage (NCBI taxonomy): Eukaryota > Metazoa > Chordata > Mammalia > Chiroptera > Phyllostomidae > Carollia > Carollia perspicillata. Next base: position 2,307 of record PVKM010024386.1, read on the forward strand.
GTACTGTAGTCCATTTTCGTGAGTCCATGCCCGGAAAACGGACAGCTGTGGGGGAAGGAAGCGTATGCTTCTGTTCTCTATAAGTCACATAAGTCACATGTTGTTCCTCAATGCCAGTATGAGTTTAGTGCTACTGATGAAAACGTAGAAGGGATGAAGAATGGCATCAAATTACGAATGTAGCTAGGCAGGCAACACGTTAAAAAGGTTGGTTAGCAAGGGCTGGGAACACCTAAGTGCCCATAAATAAGTGTGTGGATCAAAAACTGTGGTACATTTACATAGTAGAGTGCTACACAGCAGAAAGAAAGAAGGAACTCCTACCCTTTGTGACAGTGTGGATGGAACTGGAGAGCATTATGCTAAATGAAATAAGGCAGGCAGTGAGGGACAAACACCATATGATCTCACCTGTAAGTGTAACCTAATCAACAAAACAAATGAGCAAGCAAAATATAACCAGAGACACTGAAATAAAGAACAAACCGACAGTGACCAGAGAGGAGGGGGAGAGGGATAACGGGGAAAGAAGGGGAAGGGTCAAGTCAAGGAACATGTATAAAGGACCCATGGGCAAGGACAATGGAAGGGGAGGATTGAACGTGGGAGCTGGGAGGTGGGTAGAGCAGGGAATAGTAATGGGGGGGAGAATGTGGACAACTGTAATTGAACAACAAAAAAACAGGAATAAAAAAAAGGGCTACTTAAAACACATACATACAACAACCACAAGGTGGCAGTGTAGAACTATGACATCTAAAAACCATCCTAAGGGCTGGAACACCATCCCAGGACCAAACTGCTTGGCCAGACTGGAGAACAGGTAATACAGAGGCAATTCCAACAGGGAAGGGAGAAAGGCCATGGTTTGTAGTACCTGCTGCCCACATCTTTATAATTTCGTTTCCCGTAGAAAAAAAGGGCAGACACACGCATACACACTCATACAAGCGAAGCTTCAAGAAATGCATGCTTACCTTGTGTCACTCTCAGGGAGCCCCAGGTGAGAATGAGATGTTTCAAGCGTGAGTTGGCAGGTAACTCAGGTGGGCCTCCTTTCCTTCGTAGCTCTCACGGTATGCCTTCAGAGACTATTTAAGCACTTTCTGAGGGTAATTTCACTGTTATTTGGTTTTCACTTGATGTATTTACTTTTGAACATAACCCTCTTAGTACTGATAAATGTGACTCTCCTCGGCTCATAAAAATATACTATATAAATTTATAGGTATTATTTATAACATGTATAAAGCCACATAACACAGACTGGTAAGTCAGGGAACCAGTGCTTTCCATCAGGCCTCGAATATAGTGGGTGCTCCATGTATGTCTGGAAACAGATAAAGGGGAGGAAGGGACAACAGACTTACCAGCAGAACAAAAACTCAGCACAGTGTGGAGGGTCATACGCTACTCATCGAAGTGTAGGGAGCAAAACGCAACAATGGAGAGAGAGAATGCCCACTTCTCTTCCTCTTCTCAGAGCAAAACTGCTGTGTCCAGAGGTCTGTGAAGCTCGGGGTCCCCTCCCCAGTTACGACCCAACTGTCACCACCTCCACGTGTCCCTCTCCAGGTCTTCCTTCACTCACGACGGTGAAACATCAGGGGAATAAGAGCGTCATGAAGGTGACTGCTATGAGAAGGCAGAGTTACTGAGGACGAACATGCCGGCAGAGCACTCACGGTTCCCAGACCACTAGCAGGCACTTCGTACAGACTGATTACAAATCCAGCCTGCCAAACAGGAGGTCCAACAGGTGATCACAGAACCATGTGAATGTAGGGAATTACCGAAGTAATTGAAAGGAAATGTTATTTATGGTAAACCAGTTACATACTACATAAAACCGAGATTTTGTTAAGTATGCAACAAATAAAAATTACACTTCAGCAAAATCTCTTTCCTCAGAGCCACATGAAGCTTAAAAAGCTCTGGGTATAGGGCAGCAGCCACTGTGACATCCTGTCTTCAAGGGGCTTAAACTGAGCAAAACAAAACATCACATGTCCATAAAGACATCTTCAACAATGGATAGCAAACGTGGACTCTGTAGAACCTCAGAGGAGGGAGAGGCCACTGGTGGTGTAGAGGAGACTTCTGCAGAGAAGACAGACTTTGACTTGAACTTTGGAAGGTGAGTCATCCCTAGATAACGCTAGGAGGGGAAGCATTCTTGGAGGCGATAGCCAGGAAATCGACTCATGGGAGCGTGAGGGCGCAGTGTGGACAGACGTTCAGGGAAGGTGTGGCAAGACACACGACCGGCACTCAGATCTAGCAGAACCTGAGGACTCCAGGGAGCCAAGTTCAAAGGTCTCTTCTTTTCCTCAGAGACACTGAAGATCGCTGAAGAAGGTGGTGGCCTGGTGGAGGATGAACTTTGGAAAGATTATGCACTTTCATAATATATACTTTTAATATTTCCAAGTTTGTATTGACTTGGGTATGATGAGAGAATTAGATGGTGTTTTGCTTTTAAAACAAAAAAAATCATAAACTATAGTCTGTAATTATGATACATATATAAATATTTAAACATATTATAGCCAATAGATTTACCACATGTCCATTAACTGATGAATGTCATAAATAAAATGTGGCACATTCATATAATAAAATATTATTTGCCAATAGAAAGAAATGAAGTCCTGATACATGTTACAAAATGGATAGACCTTGAAAATGTTATGGTAATTGAAAGAAGCCGGATGCAAAAGATCACATATTGTATGATTCCATTTAAATGAAAAGTCCAGACTAGGCCAGTCCTTAGAGACAGAAGGAAAATAAGATTGCCAAGGGTTGGGGACATTGTGAGGAAATGGAGAGTGACAACTAAAAGGTACAGGGTTTGGGGGGAGTCATAAAGTATTCTAAAGTTGATTGTGGTATGGTCACACAACTCTGAATGTCCTAAAGTCACTGAATTCCACACTTCAAAAGGGTATATTATATAGTATGTGAATTCCATTTCAATAAGACTGTTGCCAAAATAAAAATACATGCCGCAATAGCATAGTACTGGAAAGGACTTCACGGTGTTATCAAATGCAGTTTAGTCAATTAGATGTGGTTCATCTCATATAAAGTCAACGAATTTGTTGAGCACCTATCACATGCTTGGTATTTGGATCTGATGTTGTCAGAGCCCCGAGGAAGGGCACTTGGCTCAAGCTGGATTAGAGAGAGTTCCCTGGAGGAGAAGGGGCCTGAGTCAAATTGAGTGGTAACCAGGTATTAGCACGAGGTATCAACCGTGCGAATGACTCAGTTTGGGGGAAGGTTGTGCAGGGAAGCCATCATATGGTATAATTGGTATAAAAAGTCCCAGACTGGGGAGGAATAAGAGATCTGGCTAGAGATGTAAACACACCACGGAAGGCCTTGAGTAGCACACTGCATAGACTGGATTTTATGCTGTAGCTTCTAGGGTACCCCCGAGTGGTTTACCCGAGAAAGTGACACACTCCTTGTGTTCTGGACATATCTCTCTGTACAGGGGGAAGGGAAATTCATAGGGACCGTGTTGACAGAAGGTGCCAATTAGTAGACCAAAGTCCAGGAGAAGGAGATGCTTGAGACTCTGAAAGCTGAAAGTGGTAGGATCGTGGGTGGGGAGGAGAGAAGGGGCTCTCAACATTCGAGGAGGAAGGGTGAGCCAGGCTTGACATGGCTCAGATGTGAGTATAAGGGGGTTGAGGAGAGGCAGGAAACTGGTGTTCTACTTTTACGCCCAAGTAGAAGGAGGAGCCGTTATTTGTGACAAGCTCACAGGAGGTAGAAGGTGTCTAGTTTCTAAGAGGAAAAAATTGAGTTGTTCTAGATCCATTGATTTTGAGATGTATTCAGCAGCAGTTGGATACTGAGTCTGAAGCTTAAGGATAGGATGTCATTGAAACCATGAGAAGAGATTGGACACAATATAATAATATAAAATATATAGGATAAAAATATTTAGTAGTTGTTAACTTTTACTACATACCTCCTTCATGTTTATATATACTATCCTATGTAATCCTCCCCCAGAATCTATTCAGTCGACACTGTTACCTCTTTTGTATAGAAACGACAGATTAGGAGTAAGAGAAATTCCACAACTTCCTAAACTCCATCTACCTCACCTGTCTCATGTGCTCGGTCTACTGTGAATGCAGCCTACATTTTTTGGAAGTGCAATGTCACCACTTGTGTTCTAGATCTCACCCTCGATCGCCTACTAAAGGTTATTGTTTCAGCAATTGTCCTTTCTCTGTCCATCATAAAGGTTTTCCTCCCTACTGGATCATTCTTATCAGCCTATAGTCTGATCTTCTTTCCCAGTTCCGACAAAATCCAAACCCAAACTCTCTTGACCCCATGTTGCCTTCTAGCTCATGTCCCAAAGAGGCGTCTGTACTCACAGTCTCTAACTTCTCTCTTTCATTCTTGTTCAGCTCACTCCAGGATGGCTTTTACTGCTTCCGGTCCGCCCACATTTTTCCTAACGAGGTGGCCGAAGACCTCCATTTGCTCAATATAATGGTCAGCTCTCAGTGCTCGTTTTGTTTGACCTGTCTAGCTTCTGGCTCAGTTGCTCACCCCTCCTTCTTTCCTCTGCACGCTTCCTCTCTGACACGCTTTCTTGGTTCTTCTCTTGCCTCTCTGGTCACTTCCTCTTCATTTCTTTTGCTTACTTCTTTTTGTATCCCTGAGCTTGGTTCAGTGTTTCTGATTGCATGTGTGTGTGTGTGACTGATTGCATATATATATATATATATATATATATATATATATATATATATATGTTATTCAAATTCTTCTTGAAATGGTTCTTACATATTACTGGTTCTTTATAGATTAATTACATAAAATCTTTAACATGTATACATTTGTATGTGCATGATAGCCATCCTTTTACGTATGCCTTAACAGAGTATGAGTGAAACACGATTAAAACAGAATTCATGGCAAATGAATCTTTAATGGAATTAATCTATACAAGTAATATGCTTATAAGTAACTCAACTGTGCAGAAGCTGACAGGCTTACAGATTTTAAACCCTAGAAATATCATGATGTCCAATCTCTTCCTTTATATAAAAACTGTTAATGTTAAAGAAAATTTTGTGACTGTCTCCCATGCAAAGGAAGGGCCTTTAGGAGGCTAATTCAAAGATTTATATTTTATAGAAAAAGAATAGATCAAATACATACATAAAATAAGTTCGGCGAAAAGACAGCTGATACTCCAGAGGGTTGGTGTAGAACTAGATTCCTTGAACAAATCTTAGTCCCGTTAAACTTTACCAGCAAATGGCTTGTGCATTTTATCAGGAATGCAAATTTCTTCTCAGGAGGATGTTCTTTCCAAGTTCAGGTTCAGGACAATTTTTGTTTACACTGATCTTACAGTTTAGTGTAGGCACAAGAAAGTACACAAAAGTTCTGAATTTTCCTTGACTGCTTTGGTGCTTTCAAATAAATATATCACATTTCAAATACTTTTCAAATATTTATTCTTCTCTTTTAGGTCCCCAAGCAAATACTTACTCCGACTAACTAAAAGTTCCACAGTTAAACAAACCAAAAAGAGCTTTCTTGCGTCTGTGCTTTGGCTCCTTCCTCAGACTCGACTCTTACTGGCCATTTCACGTGCATTGCTTGTTTGTGCTCGGTGCCAGCAGGCAGACCTGTCTGGACCTTTATCTTTCTTCTTTTCAACTGTATGGATTGCCCCCTCCTACAACAGCCAGGTAAATGCTCACTGAGATCCAGTTGTTGATAGTTACGAGTTTATTGTCATTTTATTGTTTATAGTTTTTGATCTTCTCTATTTCTTAGATAAGTCCCTTTAATGTTTCCTATAATAAGAGCTTTGGGATGATGAACTCCTTTAATTTGACCTTATTTGAGAAGTGCTTTGTCTGCCCTTCCATTCTAAATAATAGCTTTGCTGAATAGAGTAATATGAAAACAAACTCATAACTATCAACAACTGAACCTAAAAAACAAAATAAAAAACTAAGCAAGTAACAAGAACAGGAACACAATCACAGAAATGAAGATCGCACAGACAGTTATCAATGGGGAGGGGGAGGGGGAGGGGAAGAATGGGGGAGAGGTGCAAGGAATAAGAAGCACAATTGGTAGGCATAAAATACAGGGGTAGGTTAAGAATCGAATAGGAAATAGAGGAGCCACAGAACTTATATGTACAACCCATGGACATGACCTAAGGTGCAGGGCGGGGGGATGCTTGAGGGTGGGGATGTGTGCAGGGTGGAGGGAAGATAAATGGGAGAGAAAATTGGGACAACTGTAATAGCATAATCAATAAAATATACTTAAAAATGCTCCCTGAGATCCAGATGGGAGAAGAACAGGCAGGACAATTTCTCCCCTTGGTGCAACTTGTCACTACTCAAGTGGCCAAAGGTGGGCTTATCTGACACTCTTCCAGGAAAGTGGACATGCAGCAGCATTTCTGGTGGAGGGAGGAGGAGCTTGGGAGAATCCCAACTCGGCACAGGACCGAGGGCCTTCCATTAGAGGCTCAGAGGTCTAGGGGAGGAAATCCCTGCTAACCTTCCAGAAGCCTGAAATGGCTGAGTCCAAAACCCTGCAGGAACTTGAAGACTGGGACTCTTCCCTTTCTCAGAAGGCGAAATGCCCTGGCAGGGAGTGAGGGCTGAAGGAGGCTGGTGGGAAGGATGGAGAAGCTCGTGGGCATGGAGGGAAGAGATGCTGTAGTTGGAAAATCTCCGGAACTAACTCTGAAGCTGTGTTCTTTGTGGGAGTTGAGAGGCCAAATTATAACTCTGGGCTAGCAAGGTTTTGAGACTTTCGAAGGTGTGGGTTTGCCTTCTTATTTGCAACTCCGGCCCCACATCCTTTCAAACACACCAAATATTCGATGTATTTCTATAATTCTGCTTTTGAAAATACTTCACTGTAACTTTCAATTTTTATTGCCTTTCTTCATAATCATGTTTACTTGAGATTTCTTTCAAAGTAAGAAAATCTGATCTGTAAATATTTTTTTAATTTTATTTATTTAATTTTAGAGAGAGGGGAAGGGAGAGTGAAAGAGAGGGAGAGAAACATCAATGTGTGTTTGTCTCTCACATGCCCCTCACTGGGGACCCAGCCTGCAACCCAGGCATTTGCCCTGACTGGGAACCAAACCATCGAGCATTTGGTTTGCAGGCTGGCACTCAGTCCACTGAGCCACACCAGCCAGGTCCTGATCTGTAAACATTTTTCAGGTGCAAATATATTGATGAATATTCAATGTAATGATAGATGAATTTGACATGTATGATTTGGTACAAGATTTAATTAGACATTTATTACTTGTCCATCTGTAGCTTTATTTTTAGTTTAGAGCCCAACTCCCCCCTCTTTCCTGCTGCTAGGTCTGTCTCGAGCATTTGTGCAGACAGCATCGTTCAAGCTCACTGGCCCTAGGCCCTGTTTCTATGGTGTCTGATGGATAAAACAGCTCACAGTCCTCTGGTTCGAAGGTTTGAGTTGCTTCCTGGAACTGTCATAAAAAACCTGCCTATCCCTTCAGAATTCAGTGGGAGGTCCATCCAGGGAAGATGAGGTACAATGGAAAGCGGCAGCTCTCACCCCTATCATTTTGGGGCCAAGGGCCCCTTTGTTAGTCCGGTGAAGCTCACAGATCCCTTCTCAGATTGAAGTTTTAAATGCACAAAACATAACCCGCAGGTTTACAAAGGAGGCCAATTATGTTGAAATACAGTTGGCAAAAAGAATAAATTTGTGAATAGTACTACATGTTTATTAATGCATTAAATGACAAGATCTAGCTGCGAGTCAAATAACTACCATAACTCAAAGCAGCAGTGAGTAGAAACTATATTTTGAGAGATCAACAATGACTGTGATCTGATATGTACGTGCTTGTTATTCGTATCGGTGACAGTCACAGGTACTGATACTACTATTAGGGTTTGTTGCCTATTTTTGCAATGGAGAGAAATGCCACATTTTAATTATAGGTTAATGAAATTAAGATGTGGCTATTTTTGCCATTCAGTCCACAGAACCCCTGAATTCCACCCATGCCTGTAGACCTCAGGTTAAGGTCAATGGAAGGCGAAGGTGCCCTACCACCATGAATCATGTGGGAGGGTTACAGGCACCGAATGACGCTCAGCACGAGAGTCTCTGGCTCTCTGAGCCCCAGACCACTGCCCCCTCCTGTCCTGATGTAGTGTCAGTCAGAAAGTAAGTGCCTTTGAGTAGTCGAGATGTTCCCAATCTCCAGTCCCATGCCAGAGCTACAACTTCAAACTGTACTCTCAGTTCTCAGGGCAGATGGCCCCCAGACAGGTCTCTTGAGGTACACTACCTTAAAAGCTTTTAATTTTTTTTCCTGAAATTTATTTTATTTTTAGCTGTACAGTTCACATTTCACACCAAACCACCATGACTCACCTTCTTATCCATTCGTCCATCTGTCTGTCTGTCCATCTGTCCATGCACCCACCCAAACACTTAACCATACATTTCATAATAATACTATGCTGTAAAGGTATGAATGTGTAACTTATCTCCCTTGTTCATAACCTCATACTGGAAAATATCGATATTAGCACAAAGGATCATATGATAGAGCTATCCTCAGAAGTTCCTAGAATAATTAAAGCAAATCATGTCATTTCACTATGCAGGACTGATCCGAGGGCCGGTTTGTGAAATAGGCAGGTTATTCTTGACTCCTGGTCCCAGAGCTGAGATGTCTAATGCTCAGTAGTCCAACTCCCCAGTGCACATGTCAGATGACACTTATCTCCATGATTGGTCATTATCTCTTTTTCCCTTTCTCCTCTCTCAGATGACACTTGAATTATGCCACTTGGAGCAATAATTGCCTTTTATTTACCCCCAGCCTGCAATGAATCCCATCACACCTACTCCACACACTCCTTGCTCTTCTGGCCACACAGGGCAAAGTCAGTACCTGGAGGGCCCGGAACTCACAGCAGCACCTGTCAAAGCAGAAGTCCAGGGCTTCCCACACTGAATGTATGTGTGAGGAATCACCTGCTGCTTCTTCTAGGCCACGGTGGGGCCCTGAAAATCTGATGCGCATGACACTCTCGCTGTGACTTTCTTCTCCATCTGAGGGCATAGGCTGTAGTTCAGAATGATGGGGCTCGCTCCTTCCCTCTCAGCCCCCCGGGCACTTTGGTGACCACCGAACCTTGTCAAAACCAGGCTGTCTGTAGTCTTCTCCACTTGGGCTGGCCCAAGAGTCCATCTTCTCTTTTTAATTGGCTTCGTAAGTCCAGATATAGACTATAAACAGGCATATCACTGCTTGACGTTGGCACTTGGTACGCATCCTATTTTTTATAACAGTGATCAGACTGAGCTCTTATAATTGATGTAAACACCCCTGTAAGCTACTTAAAGGCAGAGATCATGAAATTTGTTTCTGTAGCTCCATCACGACCATGGCTCCCTGTAAATATTTTTGAATAAATGCATAAATATATTAATTAAAGAATATTCCAGCTCTCTCCAGTTACTCTTTTTGTTCATGAACTCCTTTGTGTATATGTCTCTGACCCATGCTCTAGTTGGGTCTATATTACAGGCACTAAGTATATATACAAGTACATATAATTTTCGTATGCTAATCATGTCCACTTAATTTACTTCTCTTTTATATGTAAGAAAGTTGAGGCTCAGATTGTTTAACTTTCCCATACCCAAGTAGCTAATAAATGGCCAAACTTCTTAGCTAAGAATTCAAACCCTGGTCTTTTCGAGGCTACTTCTATCCTTCCCCTCACTGTAAGGCGGCAGTTCCCAAAGTGTGAACTGCCTGAGTGTCTTGGAGACCCTTTTGAGGTCCATCGGTCAAAACTATTTTCATAATAGTACTGACATTTTGGCTTTTTACGAAATTGTGTTGACAATGCACCTCAATGCGAAAGCCGTGGTTGTAGCAATCATTGTACTTCATCGCCATGTACTCGCAAAAAACAACAGCACGACAGTCTCACTTTAAAATGTTTGATGAAGCTATTATAAAAGTCAATTTATTAAATTTGGACCCTTGAGTGCCCATCATTTTAACATTCTGTGTGATAAAGTGGGAAGTGCACATTAAACACTTCTGCCGCACGCCAACTAACTTCGTCTTGAGGAATGCACTTGTGTGATAGTCGGAGACGCGAGCTCCTTTTCTTATGGAAGACTACACGAGGGGAGGCCCCTTCCAAACCCAGAATTATCTTCTGGAGGGTGAGCCTCTCATAGTACAGGCTTCCTCCTGCTAGGTACATGTTCTAAAAAGCCATCTTTATCAGTGTCCTAGCTGGCGTTGTTGTGAGAGGCTGTGTTTGGCTTCAGTGAATTTTTCTGAAGACGTTCGGCATGTGTTTGCCCATTTCTTGATGGGTGATTTTCAAGCACACCTGTCCACACCTCCCCGAGTGGTCAGCAGCTTTTGAATAAAAAAGGCATGACCCCTGTGCCCCACCCTCCCTATTCACCCAATCACACCCCAGGCAACTTCTTCTTTGTTTTTCTGGATGAGAAAAGTCCCCAAAGGGAAATATTTCCAATGTTGAAGAGATTAAACAAAAAACTGGCAGAAGCAGTAAAAGGCATCAAAATTGACAGGTTCAAAAACTGTTTCGAGCAGTGGAAAAAACATCTCAAAAAGTGTATTGCAACAGATGGAGAGTACTTTGAAGGTGACTAAAGATTAAACATATAAGAATAAATACACACTTTTTTTTATGAATAAATTCCCTTTTTTGAGTCCCTTTTGTATTCACTTAAAAAACAACTGTTAAAGAATTACAGTTAAAGAACAAACTGTGGATATTTCAGTATTTGGCAGAAATCTTCTTGAGATTAATGGAGTGAGCCTAAAATGTAAAAAAAAACAAAAAAACAAAAACAAAGAAACAAAAAGCCAAAACCAACTGACAGTATTTATTGCCAATGATAAAAATTGAGCCTTCAAGAGAAAGTTAGAATTTTGGAAAACTTGTGTCTGTCGTAGTGAATTTATCAGTTTCCCAAATACTTCTAAACTTTCCCCATATGATCGTTGATGACACTGACAAAGGGACCTCTCTAAGAAGCTATATTAAAGGATCTAAAATTTCTAAAATGCAAACGAATGATGTTAAAATCATGCATAGGTAAAGGGTGTATTCAAAATACAAGATTGACCAATGGATTTTAATGTAACAGTTAAGACAAGTTCATTGATGTGATTGAAGAAACTACAGCTTGTTGAGTTAGGGTCTAGTATTTAAGAAGAACAACTACGATGATCTAAAATGGCTGTTAAGTCCTCATTTCTTTTTCAGTTACATTTTTGTTTGAGGCTGGCTGGTCTTCCTTTATGCCCATTTTGACAACATACTGCATTGGTTGAATGCAGAAGCAGACCTGAGAATCCAGCTCTCTTCTGTTAAACCAGACACCAAGAGATTTTCCAAGAGGTAAAACAATGCCACTCTTCTCACTATATTTGTTTTTGAATACATACTTATTTTTATTAATATATTATTTATGTTAACATATCATTGGTTTCAAATTTGTATTTAAAAAATCCTCACTTGGGGATATATTTATTGAATTTTAGAGAGAGAAGGAAGGAAGGAAGAGCGGGAGAGGAGGAGGGAGAGGCAGGGAGGGCTGGAGAGGAGGGAGGGAGAGAGAGAAAAAGAGAGAGAGAGAAGCATCCGTCGGTGGCCTTCTGTAGGTATGCTGCCCAGGGATTGAATCTGCAACCTGGGTATGTGCCCAGACTGGGAACTGAACCCACAGCCCCACAACCTTTCTGGAGTACAGGACGACGCTCCAACCGGTTGGGTCACTGGCCAGGGCTCAAATTGGTATTTTATAATGAGTTAATAAATAAAAAATTTTCTCAGTCCCAATTTCTAGTCAGGTGAACATTGACAGAAAATTCAAAATAATAAAATTTCTTAGGCATCTTCAATAGTTTTTCAGAATGAAACGGTCTCGAGACAAAAATATTTGGGGCTGCTGCGGAGACCTCTGGGTGTGACAGGAAGGAGTGGAAGCCGAACCCGTATGGCAGAGTGCTTAGGAGATTTTTCCAGTTTGCAGCAGATGACAGTGAAGTGAATCATACAGTCTATCCTTTGTTCCTCAACACTTTTTGTGGTTAAAGTGACCCAGGCTGAATGTTATTGTGAATTAAAAGCGGGAGTCCAGAAAACAGAAGGAAGAAAGGAGATTTTCTTTCTCTCAAATTTCCTTTGCTGCTGTCTGTCTAGCAAAATTTCTCCTGCTAGACACAGCGAACGCTTAAATAATGCCACGGACCTTCATGCACTTTAGGAACACAGTGCGACAGGGGTGAGTTCACCCTGAAGGCACCAGCCCGGTGTTGTGCTGTGCGTGTGACCCTGTTTTCCTTCTACTCTCCTGCTGGGGTTGCGCTGCAGGTAGTGTCATTTACATATTCTTTGGAAAGTATCTGTCATTTTAGCACATGTCTGGGTGACTTTCCTCAGAAGCCGCACTATAAGAAACAGAAAGCAAAAAAGCCAGTGCAATGGAAAATAAGGTAGATGCCACATAGTATTGGACACATAGAAGGTACCGTTTGCTGGTTGTGAAACCAGATCAATTAACTTTGGTGATCTCTCCCCTGCTCCCTCTTATCCACGAGAGATATGTTCCAAAACTCCTAGTGGATGCTGGAACTTGCGGATAGTACCAAACCCAATGTATACTGTGTTTTTTCCCCTATATATACATACATTTTTACTTAAAGGGAGCACTTAACTTCTTCTCTTTGGTGTATCTGAATTGCCAACGTTACTACTTTTGAACTTGGGGGCCATTTTTAAGTAAAATGAAGACTTACTTGAAAACAAGCACTGCGATACCGCTACAGCTGATACCAAGACAGCTAACGCATGACGAACAGGTAGGCAGGTTACACAGGTGGGTATACTGAACAAAGAGATGATTCCGTCCGCATGGGACGGAGTGGGAAGCTGTGAGGTTTCATTGCATCTCTCAAATGGCACACAACTTGAAACTTATGAATTGTTTATGTCTGGAATTTTCCATTTCACATTTTTGGACTATGGTCAACTGCAAGTAACTGAAACCTTGAAGTGAGTAAGGGGGGACTGCTGTACAAGGGTTGTCACCTCAGCTGACTCAAATGTCCACTGATAACTGGGAAAAGCACTTTTGGATTGCTTAAGGTGGGAGCCAAACTAACTGTGTGTGGTGGGTTTTGTTTTCACGGAACACCATATCTATTTAAAGAACAACTGATAGACAAACCATGGTTATTAGGTATTTGGCAGAAATTTTCTTGAAAATGAATGGAGCAAGACTACACTGAATACATTTATATTGATAAAGGCGTTTAAACCATGTTAGTGCTGGGTGTACATAAGCCCACCCCCCAGAAGTACTTTGCATATAAGTCTGATTTGTCCAACCAATCATGAAGCAGTGATGTGTGCATACTAATGTATCACAACGAAGCCTTACATTACTTCCCAGTGGGAAGTATTAGTCCTTGCAGAAAAAAAAATTTGTTGGGCAGGAACATAGTCCATAATATTGGATGAACTATGTATGGAACTCGGAGGACACGTGAAATATTGGAGTGCTCCCTTTGTAAAAGATGCAATTGTTTAACCACCATGCTGTACAACTGAAACGATTACAAAATAATATTGAATGTAAACTGTATTTGAAAAGCAAAATGAAAAATAAATTTGTATTCTCCAAACAAATCTAGGACAAAAACGTGATTTCATTGGCTTCTGTGCCAATAAAATTTTTTTGTGTGCCTAGAGGAGATGAAATAGTTTATGAAGGCAATTCATAAGTAGACGATGATTTTCAATAGTTCATCCTCATTTCTTTCAACAAACATTTACCAAATACCTAGTAAGTGCCTGAAACATGTACTAGAGTTACATGTTTCAGAGACTGGTTTCTAGTTAGTTACTTGGGAGAGGCAGATTTATAAAATGCAGACATACCTCATTTTGTTGTGCTTCACTATAATATGTTTCACAGATGTTGTGAATTTCTACAAATTTAAGGCAAGAGCCTCCCCCAGCCAAGAATAACGACTTGCTTTACTGTGGTGGTCTGCAACCAAACCTGTGGCATCTCCCAGATATGCCTGTAACTATAATCCTCGGTAATGGGAGGTGTGCATTAGTGCAGCTGAAGCACAGAAGGCCTGATTAATCCCTTCTTCCAGGTGTTTGCAGGCCCAAGCTACAGGGGCAGTAAGCTGGACTTGAGTTTGAGGGAGTTAAAACTCTTGAACAATTCCATGAAATAAACATGCAGGTAACAATTTAAGAGCAACCTCAGATGTCACTATTTCCACCTCAGAGTCACTGACTGTCAGCTCTAGACCCGTTCTAGCCTGGAGTGAAGTTTTAATGGCACCAAGCCAGCCGAGCTAGCTTAGGGGTGCCAATCACGCCACCTGGTGGTCCTTCTGTGGTGGTGGGAGGAAGCGCTTTGCCTCATCACGCTGCAGCAATCTCTCCCCCTGTTCCTTTGTGGGCTGGCTCTCAGAATAGCAACTCCTTGTATAAAATCAATCCAGGAATTTGGAGTAGAATTACCCTATGGAGGAATAGAATTGTTCCTCATTGCCTCAGCTAACTAGCTTCCTCAAATCTGAAGGGTTACTCCTGCCCCGTTTGTATTTTTCTAGTATGAAAGATATGACGGTATTGTCGTTCATGTTCATCACGAACCATATAATATACGGCATCTCTGCCTTCAGCCGGGGGTGTGGCTGACAGTCAAGCGAATTGAATTAAGTGGCAACAATAGTCACCTCCAGTGTGACCAGTACCTATCCCATAAATTGATGAACTCGAAGAGTCTAAAAAAAGGGAAGCAAAAAGGTGACTGACTGATGGATCATTTTATGTGTCAAGTTCGCCAGGCCATGGCATCCAGATATTTTGTTAAACAGAAGTCTATATTTCACCAAAATGGCGTCTTTTTAGATGACATTAATATTTAAATCAATAGATTTTGAGTAAAGCAGATTATCCTCTGGAATGTGGGTTGGCCTCATCTAATCAGTTGAAGGACTCATGAGACAACAGACAGAGATGCCTAGAAGAGGACCACCTTGGGACTCAAGCTGTGACTCCAGCTTTTCACTGGGTCTTCAACCCGCCTGCCCACCCTGCAGATTTTGGGCTTGACAGCTTCCACAATGGCATATGCCAATTCTTGAAAATAAATTCATCTATGCGCATACACATCTTATTGGTTCTGCTTTTCTGGAGAACACTGAATAACAAAGTAAGATACCAAAATTTTGAAAAATGGGGTAAGATATGGTAATTCCAGAGAGGGCTTAAAAAATCTGTGTGAAGAATGTGATTTCGTCTGCTTAATCTCAGGGGATGCAGATGCCTTATAAGCTTCTCTGTTCTTTAATTGTCTGTGTCCCTATTGACTTTGTGTTCTTATAGCTACCTGGGGATTTCTTTAGTCCCTACACTCCAGTTTCCCCCCTTTTTTCTAGATCCCTTTAATTTAATTTAAATTAAAATACCTCCCAATATGAGTGTTTGTAAAATTTCCTAAAAAGCTAGTATTGGGAAACTCATTAGCTAACTAAGACTTTTTGCGGGGGCGGAGGAGAATCAGATGAAGGAGTTTTTTGGAACTTTTGTTGCAATCTCTGTACTATTTGCCATTAGAAAGCATTTCACACTCAGGATCTGCTACCCTCAGGTCTAGAATGTACTCATGTCCCATGGGGATTTTGAAAACCCAAAGAAATATGCTTTCCTGATGGTTTCGGGGCCTCTCGGAGGAATCCACAAGTTCTAGAATCTCAAGCACGGGTTTCCTGTTCCTGATATTACCTGGGAGAAATGAAGTCCAGAGGAGGACCAGCAACTGAAGGCAGAGACGGTTTCCTGAGATCAGACTCCACGTGTCCTGATGAGGCTTGGAAAGGTGTCCTGGGGGCAGAATGCCCGTGAGGGGAGGTGCAGGTGTGTTAGACTGGCCAAGTGCAACTTCTTCGTTAAGGAGCTTCACTGACGACCCCAGAGAGAAGGAGATGTGAAAGATATCCGCTCACTGTAGTCAAAACAGTTTTGGAGATGGATTTCAGCCACGCCTCCATGACTGCTGGTGAGATCCCTGGTGAGGTTTGGCCCGTAGGCCTTGGTCAGGGTTGAGAGCAGATTCCAGCAGTCCTAGGAACTGTCGCCTCCAGTTTCCTTACTGATTGTGAGCTGCCTGTCCCAAGTCACAGGATGTAGCCCGGTGTCTCTGTTACATATCTCAGCTCACTAAAACGGATGTGCATGATAATATCTTTATTTTTATGTAACCACACTTGTGGTCTTGAGTCCCTAACCGCATAGGTGGGAGAAATGTAACTGCAGCCAACTCAGGATTCTCATCTTTTAACCTTAGGCTTCTGCCTGAGCTTATAGCCCATGGCACTGGGAGGGCCTCATCTGATTTCTATATCACCTATCCTCATGAGAATCCCCTGAAAGTTTCGTGTCTCCGTCCAGTTCTTGGTGGTCATACTGGGCAGCCTGCTATGGAGGCTTTCTTATTGCTCACCACGTGGCTGTTCAGGTGGCGGCTTTCTCTGATAGCTTCTCTTCCACTCTTGTCCTCACAGGAGTTACTGTCCTCCTCCCAAGACCTGCTTTCTTCTGTATTGTTGTTTCCTTGGATCTCTAGCAAGGAAATAGGACTATTGGGTTTTGGATCCCATACACTGTCTTGGTGATCCCAGGGAGCAAGTGAGGAATTGATCCACATTTATTGGTTTTATTTATTATTATTATTTTTTACTCCTCACTTGAGAATGTGTTTATTGATTTTAGAGAGAGGAATGGAGGGCGAGAGGAAGGGAAAGAGAGAATCATCAATCAGCTGCCTCCTCTATGCGCCCTGACCAGGCATCGAAGCCGCAGCCTAGCTACGTGCCCTGACCGGGAATCAAACCCTCAGTATTTTTGGTGTATGGGCAACACTCCAACCAACTGAGCCACCCGGCCAGAGCCACACATTGCTTTTAAAGCTTCCTTTTAACTCTGAGAGGGTGAGAATGTCTTGTTTGTATTGACAAAGCATCCTTCCATGTCTTTTATCTGTACTACATGTTTTTTATGTCCTTTCTATTAGCAGAGAATGGGACAAAGACCAGTCTTGAGTTGGAAAGTTAATACCGTGGGGAAGAAATAGTATTTTCAAAAAATACTATTGAGAACTGAGTTCGAGAGTTTGTTGTCCTTAAAGGAAGTTATACCAAGAAATGAAGAAATCTGGGAGAGAGCATTGAGAGATGGATTGGGAACATTAGTTCAGTTGAAACCAGTAGTCAGCCCTAGCTCTTTCAGCCCGAGTTCCACCTGCGGTTGCTTTCATGGTCATTTTCAGGGGCGAAATATGTTGCTATTTTGCTACTGTGCATCTGGGCAGCAATAAGCTAGATTTCTAACACATTAATGGATATTGTACCTCAATACACTTGTATTAAATGAATGAATGACAAAAGCTGTGGATATAACTGGACACATTAAAGCAGCACAGGGCTAGGTGAGCAGGAGGAGTTTCACAAATGTTTCCTATTTGACAGACGACTGAAAAATTATTGTACCATTTTCTTTTCCTCAGGAGGCATTTAGTCTTGGGGACCAGTATGTTTACATTAGAGAACTTACTTCATTAACAGCTCTCAGCTGGGCCTTGGGCTATTGAATGTTGACACAATATAAAATCAGCCAGCCAACCAACCAACCAACCAATCAGCAACTCTGCAGAGCTGTGTTAAGAATACTGGACTTTAACTCCTTGATTAGAGGTATTACCAGCTGACCTGGAAGATGGATCAGCAAGGTCAAAGGCTATAAGTTATGATGTTTGCCTTTTAAGACGTAAATGCTATTCTGAAGTTCACAGTTTACAACTTTCAACGGACAGTTGAAGTGGCAGCATGGATTCATGGATTCCGTCTTGGGTTCTGTTCTTGGCCTCTTTCCTCGTGGTTTCTGGATTGGTAAGAAAACAACTAGAAAAATTGGGGGCATTTGGTATCAGTTGTTAAAGAAAGAATTGTTTGCTTTTTGTTTTTTATGAATTTTGAAGTGTTGGTGAAATGAGCATTTCCTCTTGGTGAGCAGGGGCGGGCAGGGCACAGGGAGTGAGAAGACCTGCAGACAGTCAGAGAAGCTGATGCGAAGTTGTGTTCTTCT
>PVKM010024387.1:0-20549 GCA_004027735.1 Carollia perspicillata
AGCTGAGCTAGTCCTCTTTGTAGAGCTGGCATATTCTAGGTTTCCCTCGTCACGACAACAGAATCTTACATCAAGTGAACACGGAGGAGCGAATATTTAAACCATGTGTGAAGGAGGAAAAGCAGAAACATAGTGGAGCTTTTCTTTGCACTGTACAGTTATGGATTATCTTTGCTGGCTGGATATTTATTTCAGATTCTTGTGGTTTCTCATGTGCTGGATTACAGGGAGTCTTGTAAATGGGTTTCATATGGTAGCTGGTGACCCTGAAGGACTCCATTTTTAAGATAATTAACTTCACAGTTTTAAGTCAGATCTATGCCACTCACAGAATGAAGTCATGTTGATCTCATTATATACGGTGGTATTAGGTTGGTTAATATGTTTAAGAAAACCGAATATTTGCTTTGATTTGCCTCTGTATCACCTTCACTTAAATATTTCACAACGACAACCAAAAGGACTCAGGAGTAAGCCCTCTGGCTCAGATACACGGGCAGTATCTGGTCTCCGTTGTGGCATCAAATGTCAACTCTTAAGTTCTTGGGTATGACACATTAGAGATATGCCAGCAGTATCAGACTTCCATGACCTCGGGTCTCACTCACCCCCTCATTCTTCGTCACCCAAACTGCTCAGAACTGCAGCCGTGAGCTGTTCCTTTGTCGTGCCCCGGACTTGTTCCTTGTGGCTGCTGACTCCTCTGCGTTCCCTGTCCTCGTGAACGCCAGTCCACATCTTGTCACAGAACTCCTCAATGCCCTATTGTGGTGAAAAAGAGTAGTCCCCACCAGTGGCTGTGTCATACAGAAAAACAATTAAACTTTTCATCTGGTTTTTAAATCTCCCCAAAATGTTTGCAGGCAAAAAAAAAAAATCAGAACAGAATCTGCTGACCTTCAAAGCAGTATGTTTTCCTTATATAATCTAATAAGGATTTGTGTAGACTAGCGTCTTCCGATCCTACAGATTCCTTTAAACTGTTACTATGCCCAGCCTGTGCCACCACTTGGAATTAATGTGTTCTGCAGATCAACCCTCAATGAAAGAAACTTTGGAGGGCCACAGGAGCTCGTGCAGAAGGAACACAAATGGGCTCCTTGGACAAGAGCAACATTAGTTTACCCAGAAAGCCCTTCCTGAACACACCCCCAGCCCCAGCCTTGTGCCAGGCTCAGTGCCCTTCTTCTCTACTATTACAGCATGTGAGTAAGTCTCTATAGAACCAGAATATCATCATGTTCAGTTGATTGGTTACCCTCCTGTTGAGCTCCTTGAGCATACAGACCAGCTCTCACTCACCTGTGTCCCACTAACATGAAGCACAATTTCTGGAACATGCTGACTAGTCAGTACTCCTTGAAACAGTGGCTTGTCTGTGTTTCTCAAGGACTCTAGGTTATTAATTGGTGCATAGAAGGAGCCCAACAAGTATTTTGTCAAAGAAATAAATTGAATTAAAAAATTATTTTAGAATTGTTAAGAACCTTGATGATATGATTGAATCCTCTGTGTCAGGGATGTGAAGACTGGGGCCTGGCGAGATGGAGCCCCTTGCCCACCATCCTGCCGCACATCACTAGGGGCAGATATTAAGGCCAGATGCACTGATTTGCAACGCAGTGTTCCTTGCACTCCAGATCAGTAGCTGCCTGTAGTTTGCTGGCATTACAGAAACAAACACATAATGAAAATCACCAAAATAATATCTTTTGTGTGCAAAGCACTTAAGAGCTTACAAAGCATTTTAATAAACACTCCCTCACTTGCTACTTGTGTTTTCTCAGTGAGGTCAATAAGGAAGAGAGTGTTCCATTTACTAAATGAGGAAGCTGAGACCCAGTAGAGTTAATGACCTGCCCAGAGTTTAAGACTCAAATCCTTATTTTCTCATGAGGATTCCTTCTTTTACATGGCTATCTTCTGGTGCTGAGAGAGTGAACGATATTTCCAAGGAGCGTTTATCCCAGAGACTTACAAAGATTTTTTTACCATCCAAAAAAATATTAGAATTGGACAGGGAGCATTTCAGAACACTCTAGAAATGAAGCTTGCTCTGGATTGGATAGGCTGTGAATTTGGGATGGAAAAGAAGGGAGGCTACAGATTGTTACAGAATGTTAGTCTCCCCGGATAGAGCGAGGTACATGAGGTGGTAACTTAAAATGGGTGGGGAATACAGAGAATAAGCACATTAAGAAATGATAGATTTGTGTGATCAGGATACAAAAGAGAGGAGACATTTCTGATACAAAACAGCATACGTCTTTGTTTGCCATTCTTGGGAAGGTACGTACTTCTCAGCCTAGTGTGTCTCATCCTTCCATTGTTCTTCAGGAGCAGGGTGGCTGTCTGGGCGTGCAGCCTGGGCAGCTGACTGCACAGGGCCCTGCGTGTAGAAGGCTCTGCGCTGGATTAACGTTCTGCTGCTGCCCTCCTGAAAGCCTTCATAACTTCTGAACAATAGGCTCCATATTTTCATTTCACACTAGGCTCCAAAAATGATGTAGCCAGTTCTGGTTAAGAGACTGGGACTCTGCCAATTTTTTCTAATTATGTGGGATATTTTTCCTCCTTTGCAAGTGATTAATTCTTCAGGATAGGGAAATCTTTGAACCATGATGCATACTTGCTACAAAAAAAAAAAAGAAAGAAAGAAAAGGGGAGATTGCAAAGGTAGTACCAGAAATGAAAACTAAGCAGAAATGATAATCCTAAAGTGATTCTGTTAAATCTCTTCTTTATGATGAATTTCTTAATGATCAACAAATGGTATGTCAAGTATTAGAATTTTTGAGATAATCAATTAAATCTTATCTTGAATCTTTGCATGCTGCTTCAATGATGCAAGGCGAGTGATCGCTTTTTATGTAGATAAAATGATTGTGACTGAACAATCATGAGAGCTTCATGTGGGTGAAGTTAATATTTTTCTTCTAAGTAGCTTGCACACTTGCCCAGAAATTTCAAGGAGCCAGTGTAAAATCAGTAAAAGGCCTTGAGCTTGCAGAGCTGACCCTTACTGCCCAATGCCTGAAAGTTCCTTCTCCGCTTGTGCCTCCTGATAGCGGATTCTTCATTAAACTTTACATTGCTTCTCAATTCTATCTTGGGATGGTTTGACATACAATTTGAAGATGAAGCTGTAATACACTTTTTGTATCTTTGTATTAAAAGGGAATGTGTTTGGGGGGGATTATTTCTAAAATTGATTTAGATGTTATCCTTCATTTGGAAGCTCTGTTGAGTGTACACATAAAAGAATATCAGTCCAGCCCTGACTGGTGTGGATCAGTTGGTTGGGCATAACCCCGCAAAGTGAAAGGCCGCGGGTTCGATTCCCAGTCAGCGCACAGGCCTGAATTATGGGTTCGATCGCAGACAGTGTGCGAATGAGAGCAACCGATCTATGTTTCTCTCACGCAGATGCTTCTCACACTCTCTTTCTCCTTCCCTTCCCCTCTCTCTACAGACAAATAAGCAAAATCGTACAAAAAATAAAGAATATCAGTCCATTAACAATAAACACAAGAAACTTCTGAGAAAAAAAGTTTTTCTTGCCCTAGACCCAAACTAGAAATATTCTATTTCTTAGTTGAATACTAATCACGTGGCTGCTCTCCACCTCTGCTCCCCTGTCATCCTCTCCCTGCCAGACGCCTTACACTGAAGCCGGACCAACATATGTTTATCTATCCACTCATTAATACACCAAAGAGAAGTATTGAGTGCCTGCTACATGTTAGGCATGGTGTGGGGGGAAGAGGAGGGGAGGACATATTTTACTGCTTAATCATAATTAGTCTTGATAGTTCCCCAGGAGTGTGTGTTTGGGCTCTGGCGATGTTGAAGCATTTGCAGACAAATGTGTCTCACACTCTTCAGATCGGGTGTTGAGAACAGAATACGCCCCATGAACACTTCACAGGTTAAATGCAGTTTGGAAGAACAGCAGAATTACTTTCTGGCTTATAAACGTTAAGAACTCCAAGGATTTGAGTTAGGGGAGAAAAGGGGCTGACGTGGGCATGGATGTGTGTTTAATGAAAGGTGAAGAACTTGCTCGGGTGAGTAAAACTGGGAAATTATTTCAGCAGGGCCCAAGATGCCAGAGAAAAAGAAAGGAAAATACCAGTAAAGGATAGAAAACATTAAGTATGTGACATGAAAGATTCTGAAGTTTGAAGGGAAAGTTTTAGCTGGGGATATGAAAGAACCTTTCAGAGTTTTATGAAAAAATTAATTATAGGTTGTAATTGTGCAGACTGCTCTAAAAATCAAACAGAAGGGAGAAGACGGTGTGGCATCTCCAGTTGTTAAAGATTAAGGGAAAGTCCCCAGGACTTAATGTTCCTCTTTGTCAGAGATGTCAGAAAGTTCTAAGAAATGTTAAGGCCTAAGAAGTACTGATAAAACAAGAAGCCATTGATGCAGCAAAGTCACTGGGGGGAAAAAACACACTGTAGCTGGATCTGTGGCTTTGGAGGGGAAGCGGGGGGGTATCCTCCACACCTAGCTGACCTTCAGAATCACCTAGAAAGCTTTGGAAATGTAGTAATTCAAACATCCATCGCCTCATACAGTGAGCCTTTCAGAGATGAAACGGAGGTGAGTTTTCCATAAGCTGTTTTTAGAGCCCTTATTCATCCCTAACAATTATCCCATTTTCATTCTTTTTCTCCTGAGTTTCTATAAACTATCTATTTCATTATTTATCCAGCAACTTGAAACTCACTCCTCTGCCATCTTCATAGTGTCTCCCCTCCTTACACCATACCACCCTTTTAAAAGTCGGGCTGTTTCCATCGGCTGTCTGTCCTGCACTGCCCACGTGCTCCAGGCTTGCTCAGAGATCACCACGGAAGTTCTGCAGTCCTATCTGCAAGTACCCTCAGTGAACCTGGATAAGATTCATTTGGGCCTAAAGATACGAACTCCTAGAAAGGAGCTAGATGCTGCCTTTGGTTTTATCATCTCTCTCAGGCTTCAGTTCCTTGTTAATCTGTTGTTTTGTGGCTTAGTTTACAGATCATTCTCATTGATAGGGAAGGTAGGAGTAAACAGAATGTTAACTGTTTCTGTTCTCTCTTACTATCATCTGCTAATACTATAATATCTGGCCCCAGGGGGATCTGAATCATTCCTTGTATTCACTCTAAACATACGTTAATAATTCCTTTTATTGTCCTCTGCATTTTTCTGAAGCTTGAGCTCATCTCGGGTTTAACCCCTGCTGACACTGCTCTTCTCCCAGGCTCTTTGTATTGGTATTTGATTATGTGCTTTTCCCCCTCTTCTCTTTTGTGTGATTCCTCTTACATCAACCACAGACCGCTCTTTACATTCCCACCTCCTCCACGGGATTTTGACTCAGCTGTACAATTTTCTGTTCTATTGTCAGCATTGTATTGTTGGATGCCTTGCTTCCCCCTTAAGCCATCTTTTTTCCTGAGACTCTCCTTATGGAATGGTGCCATTCTTTCCTCTGATCTTTTAGAAATGTCTGTGCCGCAAGTCTTGGAAAGTGTGGTCCGTGGTGTACCCCGCTTTAAAATGGTCGATTCCACCCTGGCTGGTGTAGCTCAGTGGACTGAGCATGGGCTTCGAATCAAAGGGTCGCTGGTTCAATTCCCTGTCAGGGCACATGCCTGGGTTGCGGGCCAGGTCCCCAGTGGGGGCCACGTGAAAGGCAACCACACATTGATGTTTCTCACCCTTTCTTCCTCCTTTTCCCTCTCTCTAAAAATAAATAAAATGTTTTAAAAAACGGTCAATTCCTGGGACCTCTCTAGGTCTCTGGAATCAGCAGCTCTGGGGTGGCCCCCGGAAGGGAATCTGGTGATGAGTAAGTGTGTAATGTTTGGGAATGACTCTGCCTAACATTTCTCTCCCTTACTCTGATGAACTCTATGTAGCACTTTCTTTCAGCAATAGCTTCTCTCATTAACCCCTCCAATTTTTGAAAAATTACATTGTCAGCAAATTAATAATTCATCTGTTCTGCTTTTAGGAGAGTACAAGTTTTGGAAATAACGTGAATTCCTCCAAACACTACTGTCTCTTGCCTCCATGATAATGATATGCAAAACGTAAGGGACGTGGTGCGCTCGTCCTCTGGCTGGCTAGGTCGTCTGTCATGTATTTCCTGCGGAATCGTGCCACCTGAGTTCGGCTCTGTTTCTTCTTCCGAGGGGACTGGGCGCAGAGTTGAATGAATAATAATCCTCAGTCCCTAGCTCTCTCATAATTTGTCTACATCAGCGATTTGCAACCTTTTTCATCTCTTTGCACACATAGACTAATTACTAAAATTCTGCACCTCACCAAAAAATATATTTTTTGCTGATCTGACAAAAAATACGTCATTTTGATTCATTCACGATGGATGGCTGCAGTGGTGTTGTCATTTTTTTGTTTGACAGTCCAAGGGAAAAGAGGTCAATGCCCCTGACGAAATAGTCAGGTATTGCATGTTCTAAAAGTTCTTGTGGCACATTCTTGTGTGCTGGTCTACACAAAACCCCTTCAGTGTTGAAGTTTCTCTGGCCTTCTTTTTACTCCTAATCCACACCCCTGTACCTTTCTCCTCCATATATATTCCGTGTAAAGTGTTTGGTGTATGTCTATAAGTAATTAAACTTGTTTCGTATAAATATTTTTAATTCACAGAAATGGTATTTTACTCTAAATATTCTGTTTCTTTTTTTTTTCCACCCAGCGTTTTTCATGTCGATTCCCCATACTTCTCTAGCAACCCGATTGGTTCCTTTACCATATTTTGTAGTTAATATATACTACATTTTACTTTAATGTCCCCTAGTGATGGACATCTAGGTAGCTTCCAACCCCTTTTACTACACAAAGGCATTAAGAAATACCACCACACACACCCTATAGTGGATCTGAGGAGGTTTATTTGGCTTAAAATCGTGAGAGTCATGGAATCAGGCATCCTTCCTGCACAAAGTGCTGCCGGGTTGCATCGCGGACTCACAAGGTCGATACACATTTCCATCTCCACCATCTTCACTGGCAGTTAGTATTATTCACTTTTCTATCTGGTGTGTTCTCTAGTGTGCATCAAGTTCTGTTTTGTTGTGTTGTAAGATAGCTCTCTCATATTGCTAGCAAGCGTGAGTACGTTTTTATAACTGCAATTACAATTGTTAACTCTCAGGGCTTTTTATTCTACAACTTTTATTTATATCCTTTGTCCACTTTTTGTTGGATTTTTTTGTTGTTGTTTGTTCTTTTGAGTGTCCCATGTCCTTCTCAATTTGTTGTCCTTTACTGAATTTGTCAGTGGCGTACCTCATAAAACAGAACTTCTTAATATCGCACTGGTCCAATCCACTATCTTCTTTTCATTGAATTTGGATACAGTTGAGCATTTAGGGACTTAAGAAATCTTTTTTCACTTTTAGGTCACAAAGTTATCTTTCTACCTTTTCTTCTGTTTTGTTGACCTGTCATATTTGAGTCTTTAATTCATTAGCATTCCACTTTGGATTATAGTGTAAATAGGGGTGTAGAAATCCAGCTTTATTATTTTTGTTAACATAGTGAGGTAATCTCCCCAGCACCAGCCACTAATGACCATGTTCATTTCCCTGAAGATTTCGGTGCTCTGGGAGCCTGGGCATGAGGGCCTGATCCCAGGCCAGAATCTCAGCTCTGTCTCACACCAACTGCGTGACACAGTCAGCTACCTAACAGTGCCCCAGGTCTCAGGGAGGAAGAAATGCCACATTCCAGGCACTTTGAAAGCACTCGGTTTTTGTTATTATTTATCGGGTTCTTGTACATAGAGTCTTGTGCTGAATAATGATGTTTCAGTCGACAGCAGTCAGCATACGTGACACTGGTCCCATAAGATTATAAAGGGTTTGAAATATTCCTGTCAGCTAGTGATGCCGTAGCCTTCCTACCTTGGTGCAGCAGCGTCCTACTCACGTGTCTGAGGTGGCGCTGATGTAAACAAGCCTACCGCGGTGCCACTCATATGAAAGGATAGCACATGCGGTTACATGCAGTACACAATACCTGATGATGACAATCAATGACTGTGTTACTGGTTTACATATTTACCCTACTGTACTTTTGGTGGTTATTTTAGGGTACGCTGTCTGTACTTACAAAAAAAATCTGCTGTAAAATAGTATGCCGTGTTACACTGGCAGCAGCCTCATATGTTTCTTGTTTACCTTGTGTCTTGATTGCATCATTTTCTCTGGAGCTTGATTTAATCGTGCAGTGTTTTATAAATTTAGTGTAGCCTAAGTGCACAGTGTTTAGAAAGTCTGTAGTAGTGTACAGCGGCCCTAGGCCTTCACATTCATTCACCGCTCACCCACTGGCTCACCCAGAGGAACCTGCAGTCCCGTAAGTTCCGCTTATTGTTAAGTGCACTTACACAGCTGTAGCATTTTCTAAATCTTTTATAATACATTTTGCAGTGACTTTTCTATGTTCAGATATGCAGTTACTTACCATTGTGTCACAGTAGCCTACAGTACTCGGTGCAGTGACATGCTGTCCAGGCTTGGAGCCCAGGAGCAATAGGCTGTAACAGAGAGTCTCGGTGTGTAGTGGTCAAACCACCTAGGTTTTCACAAGTGCCCTCTATAATTTTCACATGACAAAATCTCCTAATGATGCATTTTCTCCGAATCTGTTGGCCTTTAAGCAGCACAGAGCAGTACATGGGTTTATGGCAGTTCCATTATTCTTTACTCAGTTCTATTAGTATTTTTTTGAAGTACCAGTATATGCTATAACCATGCCTTTCTACTACTCATTATATACCTTCGTCATTCCTTTCTTCTTTTTCTTCACTTCTTTTTTTACTACCCCAACCCAGGATGATGCCCTCAGTTTTGCAGACTGAAAAGGTTGAATTTTTCCATGTTTCCTTACTTAGATATAATTTGGACAACTGAAATAGAGAAGGGAAAAAAGTCTTGGAAGATGTTAATGCACAAAGCAGATTGCCAATGCAATGTATTAATTTGCAGTGAGATATAATTACTTCCTAACAGACTTAGGTACTTGGTTTCCTTGATTATCTCTGTGTTCTTCTCTGCAGGGGAATATATTTGGGAAGCATTTAAGAGTAAGAGGCTCATGGAACCAGAGAGGGTGATAGATGGAAGACCCAATGTCATTCTCCCGAGCAGCCAGAGGCATACACACGCTATAAAATATAATATCCCATTTAGAGGTAGCCCTACCTGCTGAGTGAGGCAAAAAGCACTAGCATTACCCAGAGCACTGCCTTCTTGGGCAGAGCTGAAGACACACCGACAGATTCGTCTTTGCCCACTCTTCTTGGGTAGGTTTCAGCAGAACACATTATTTCCCACATTCTTCAGGTCTAGCAACACCATTAAGTCTCAACCATCTTCCTACCTTCTAGCCACACATACCTTGATTAGATTTCTAGACCCTGGATTTTATCCTGCGCCTTAAGGTAACACCTTCAGATAGTCACCTCCTCCAATGGAAGTGGGTCATACTAGTTTAGCCAGGAGGACAACACTCTTTCCAAGTCCAGGAGATAATGCATGGCCCCATTTGCTTCTCTCCATGTTGTACATCATGGCCACATAGAACTGGGTTTTATTTTATCTGGCTACTTTGTCACTCGTCCCTTTAAAATCTTCTCTGGCCAACAAATCTCCTCCCAAACACGATTTGTTCGCAGGCCCCATTAGTGGCTCCCACCATACTCATCGACCCGCACCTGCCCCACTTCCGTTCCCCCCCAGGCCTCTATCTGACATTAGTGCCCATCTGTTGGCACCATAATGCCCAAGTGGGGAAGCTCAAGGAATCGCAGTCTTTAGAATCATTTTTCAGGGGGTTGGGGGTTCAAACAGCCAGACCTTTTCCTGAATCCATTTAAACCCTTTTGCTCTGGGCAACCATTTGTCTAACCTATGGCCCTGGGCATGTTTGCCGCATCAAATTTCATTTCCGAAGATTCTTGCTAGAAGCTAGTGACAATGAAAAGCAGTCACTGCTGATTCAAATACTTTATATCAATTGTTTTTCTGACTTGACACACAAAATTGAGTCACAGCATTAAATATAGGTATTATTATACAATTAACGTCAGGACAAAATAATAGCCTACTTTATTTTGATTTTCACATTGCCATTGTATTTATAGCTATTTATTTCTATTGTATACTCATAACTTATTTTGACTTCGTGTTCAATAGTTTCCACAACAAATTTATAGTTAAATAACATTATATGTCTCGTCTCAATCAGTCATGCTGCCGTAATTCAGGTAAACAGGAGCAGGCAGAGCACAACCGCGTGTTGTGTTCCTCAGAGAGCATCTCGAGAGGCCCAGGTCACACATTAAAATGCCCCGCTCTCCTTTTGTTATTTTTCTGTACCGTCTGAATCTGGAGGTTTATAATTTCTTAGATAGTCTGTTAGATGCAACGAGGTCTGTGATTTTAATCATATGAGTATCTTATACTTACCTACTTTTCACTTGTTAAAGTGGTCACCTTCATTAGCCCACACTAACTAGCTCATGCGACATAAATTCAAGAATGAGTTATTGTGTTTTGATTATGGGAGAATGGGGGACAGAGTGGGGTACACAGCCTGCCTGAGGCTGAGCTGAGAAGCCAGCTGTCCTGACTTCTGCCCTTCCACCGAGCTTCTGCACTGTATGCCTGATGATGGAGCTCTTCTCTCAAGAAACTCTGTGACTCCCAGGCACCGCAGGGCCACATGCAGGACAGCATCAGAAAGGTCTAGAACAGCCTTCCTTGTAAATGCCTGTGGGGGGAGTAGGCCTCCCCCAAGTACTGACATTGGAGGAGCCGTAAAGTGTCTCCAACTCCTGCCAAAGCTGTGGTCCGTCATATTCCCACAGGTTCCTCTCCCTCTTCCCAGCGCACTGAAGGGCGCTGTGACGGTGCCGTGTTCGCTGCTGATATGACTCCAGGGAGCCATCAGCGGCAGCTAACCATGTAACACTTGGCGTGCTGTGACCGCACGCCAAGCCTAGCTGAGACCACAGGGGCTAGGAACCAGGGAAGACTTAACAGAAGTCAAGGAAGGTATCGCCATCCTTCCCAAAGGACACAGAACTGGTCCCAGAAGGGCCACCAGAGTGGGGTGCCTGGATGGGAAACCCAGGCAGCAGGGGGGCGAGCGCTGGAGAGCAGAAGGGACTTTCCACCTGATGGCGTGTTTTTTTATATACTAGGGTCTGTCAGCACAAAAAGAGTAAGACAAGGGTCAAGTTAAATGAGGTAGGACATAAAAAGCATTCAGTGTAGGACCTGGCACACAGTAAATCCTCCGCATCTCTTTGCAAGTGAGAAAGCAAAGCCGAAGGGCATGATTGCACAGAAATCATGTTCGTTCCTGAAGAAAACAAACACGTGGAAAGGCCGAGAAGCAAAATGTGCCTCTTTTCTTGAACCTCTTCTCTTCCCATCTCCCAGACCATGCGGTAAACACAGTCTAGACACCCTTTCGGTGAGGCCAATGCGTCTGCCAGTTCCAAAACGGAGTGAAAAATGGGCTTCCTAGAGATCTTCCAGTAAATCAGCGATGCCAGAAGAACAGAACAAGGAAGAGGATTTTGCAGCTGTCTGTTGACTTTATTCCAGGAGTTAAGACACTCAGAGGCATTCAAAGCTTAATAAACTGAACTTCAGACCACGCTTCACGATTCTGAAGTCCCAGAGGTCAGTGATTTCCTGGCTGAACTTCCTAGTGGTCCGTTCACCCACTTGCAGGATCCCTCCTCTTACATCTCTTTGTTGTTAGTCATGACGTACGTAAGAGACCTGGCGTTCCCCAGTGTACCGTTTTCTTTGTCCCCTACCCCTCGAGCCTAGAAATTACATCTGAGCCCTCCTTGTTACAGGTAACAAACAGCATTTGTTTTGCATTTTGATGCAGTGGAGCTCTGAGGTTCCAGCCTGTCAAACAAGCTTAGACTGGGCCAGTAATCCCCCAGACTTTAATCCTCTCTCCATCTTTTATTTGAGTGGAGGAAGCTCAAGGCATTAGCCCTCTCGAAATGGTGAAGACGCGTTTTGTTTGCAACTCAGAGTGTGATTTTTATTGTCAACTGGAGTACGCTTAAATGAAGTGCACGGATGCCTCAAGAGGGGCCACACATTCCCTCCACACTTAATATGGGCTCTGGTAACGAAGACACTTACCGGCTAGGCAAGAATGTCAAGTGGCTGTGGCTACCCTGACGGAGGCCTACAATTACTTTAATTATAATACCTACTCATATGTAATCATTTCTCAAGAAGCATGAAAGGTTGCTCACACTATTGGTAGTTTTTAAGTCTTTTTCATCCCGAGATCTTTCTTTGACAGTCTGCTGTGGCCTAGCAGATTGGAACATTTTTTTTTTCAGCCGCATAGCATCCAACCTCCAGCTTGCTGCTACGGTCCCCACTTTCCTTTCCTTCTCTCTGGGCTCTGAGTACGACATCAGGGCTACAGCTGCCTAGAGCACTATTTCTTTTTTAGTCTACAGGAAAGGAGAAAGGTAATATCCTTTAGGAAAGAAAAATTTATCTTCACGATAGTTTGCTTTCATGAAATGTATCTTCTTTGGGGACTTAATCTTCGTGCCCAGGTGTGTTAGAGGCAACAACTGGAGTTTATCTTCATAGGAGGGTAGGCCTAGCGAGCACAGTGTGGCGTTTCTCATGCCCTTTATTATTTTCCTTTTGTTATTCACGCTGAAGTATTTCAGTTAGTCTCTGGATGACTCAGTTAATGAATTCCGATGAAGAAAATGGCACTTGGCTGTATTACCACACGTGTGAATCACAAGGTGCTAAGTGAGTAGTGTTTCACATAGAATTTTCCTGGTTGCTTTGGAAAAGGGTACAGGAAACATAAGCACAGGAAGTGGTCGGCTCTGGTACTGAGTGGAAGGAAGTCAATGACAAAATTAGCCAAAACAATGAAAGCAAGAGATTATCTATTCATCTTTCTTTGTCTGTCTGTCTGTCCATCCATCCATCCATCCATCAGTCCATCTATCTGTATTTATTTAGCTGGAACTCTGGGAAATTCCTTTCAACCGCTGGGGTTTTTTTCTTTATTATATTCAACTTAGGACACATTAAAATTAGTTGCATATTTCATAAGCACTCAAATGCTGATGGAAAGGAGAGATAGCCTATACTTTTTTGTTTGGCGAAGTTAGAAATTTAAACTTCTCCCGAATAATCCCCAAAGACTAATAATTAAATGTTGACTCAGCTTTTAAATTCGCTGTTCAGTACTGAAGTGGGAGCGGTGAGGAGTTCCCTATTATACATGATGACAACCCAGTGCGTTGCTCTGTCACTAGTTATTTCAGCAGCTTATATTTATGAGGTGTCTTTTTCTGAAGACTTTAAGAGATCTGTAATTTGCCACATTCTGTGTGTGGGGACCCAGAGGAATAGAAACACCATGTCACAACTGAGGGGCACAGCTAATGCCAGAACACAGCTCTCTCAATCTCCAGGTTTTTACTTTATCTTATCATGCTGCCTGTCAGCATACGGATGACACTGGACTCTACCTCCTCTCCATGCTAAATTCGCAGATTTTTGTTAAACTGTGACTGAACCTCAATGGACAGAGGCAACTAGGATATCTGGCACCAAGTCACCTACCATCTGATTCCAGTCTTTGAAGTTCCCTGTGTGCCCCTGGAGGCCCTGAGGTGGCTGAAAGGCCATGTGTCTCCCCACTAATAACTGGTTGATGCTCTACTAGCAAAGGTGTCAGCAGTAATAATGGGGTCTAGCTTTTAGTTGCTGCCACAGGCCCCCTAAGGGTATGGAAATTGAACTCTCACATGGAGGTCTGGGAAGCTGCAAAGACAAAATCTGTGGTTCCACACAGCACACCCTCTTCTCTATCGGAAATATCTCCCAAAATCTTTGTCTACCAAGAATTCCGAGCTCTCCTAACATTCCCCCTCAGTGAAAGCAGTGGCTTCTAGAAAAATAACCTCCACCTGTAAAGCTTTTCCTGATATCTCTATTTAGTGAATTGTGTCTTCATGAACGATCAGAGCTGTGTCAGACTTGTAAAATAGGGAGACATTTAAGAGTGCCATCAGGATGATTAAATGATTTGGAAATGAATCATTTAGGACCAGCAGTCCCTAAAGGTGAAGGCGGTTAAACAATGAAGAGAATATAAAGCTAAGAACAAATACGACAGTCCTCTCCTAGTGGTGTTTACCTGATGAGTTACTCTGTAAAGGATGGTGATCAAATGGTCTTTCTCCTTCTCTGAATGAGGGGAGCGGAAGGGAGCTGAAGGGAGCGGAAGGGAATAGATTTAATCTAAAGCACGGGAGATTTAAATTAGATTAAAGAATTTCCTGACAATAAGATTCTAAAACCCTGGAATGGGTTATCAAGAGAGGCTCTGAAATCTTCTTATCTAGAGACCTTTAAAGACAATATAGAGATTCCCCTGTGTCTGAGATGGTTTAGAACAGACAACCCTAAAAGCCTCTCAACGGATTAGATTATCTTTTAAAGTTCTTTTGAGTCCAGTGGTAAACAAGGGCAGTGGAAGTAGGAGTGATCGGCCAATCAGCAAACACTGCAGTGGCTGAAGCCATCTTGACCGTCTAGATAACGAACTTCACAATTACCAGCTTCAGTGCGCTTGTCCTGAGAACTTCCTAAAAGTTTAAGAAGCCCAACATTTCTCCTACCTTGTGGTTCTACTAGTTTTTAATGGGATGTTTCTTTTTTTGTTTTGTTTTTTAGCAAGAGAAAATAACCAGGTTAATGCACACCTGTACGGGAATGCTGTGCACGTGAGAGAGTCAGGGAGCCCCGTGCAGGAGAGGTGCAGAGTTAGAGAGGGGGTGGAGGTGTATAAGGTATTTTGAGCCAGGGATGAGGTCATGCACCTGGGGTCTTCAGAGGTCATTGTGGGATGATAAGAACAGAAATTTTTAGCAAATAGAAGTTTGTCCTGCCCTAGCAATAGGTCCAAAGAGGTTATCTCTGATAATAGCTTATTAGAGGCAAGGCCCCTGATTCAAGTTCTTCTAGGTAGTTAAAGGGAGGGGCAGAGGTTTTTCTTGATCCCGTGGCTGCAGTTGCCTTTGGCTCAAAACAATCTGCATATCACAGAGGTGTTGTGTTGGGTTTTTTTTCAGAGTGTTAGAGTTTATACAGTTAAAAGAGTTGGTCCTTTTTTTTCTTGTTCCTTTTATTGCTTTAATGCTAAAACTTTCAAAATTAAATTAATTTACTTTTATAAAACAATTTATAAACAAAAAGGATGGTCACTGTGGTATTTTTCTTAGCAAAAAGTTATAACAAACTAAATGTTCAACATGCAGGAATTCACCACAGTAATAGTGGTATATCCATAGAGTAAAATATAGTAGAATCATTAAAATTTTAAAATTTCAAGAACATTTAATTACATGGAGAAATGCTTTGTATAGGAAAACACGGCATACAAAGCTGTATCCATGGCATGATTCCCAGTCTTTATATGAGAAAGCAAAAATCTGAGTACAAAATATACTAATATTAATGGAATACTAGTGATAGAAAATTACAAGGGCAGTTGTATTTTTCACTTGAAACTTTTTTGAGTCAAGTTTTCTGTAGCATGTATGTATATATCTTATTAACAGGTTTTTTAAACTTGCAAAGTAAAACAACTTCTAATCTAAGCTCATCAATGCAAAGAACAGATTGTTGGTGGTTGCCAGAGGCAGAGGGTGGAGTGTGAGCAAAAGGGGTGAAGGGATTCCAAAGATACAAACTTCCAGTCATAAAATAAGTAAGTCATGAGGACGCAATGTGCAGTGCAGTGACTATAGTCAATAGTACCGCACTGCATATCTGAAAGCTGCTCAGAGAGTAGATCGTAAACATTCTCATTACGAGGAAAATAATGTGTAACTGTATGTGTGGTGACAGATATCAAGTAGACTCATTGGGTGGTCATGTCACACTACAAACAAATATCAACTCATCCTGTTGAGCATCTGAAGCTAGTATAGTGCTGTATGTTAATTATACCTCAATAAAAAATAAATTCAAATCTAAAAATAAACAATGACATGCCCCAGACACAAAATTGACAGCATCATCATGGTCTCACCTTTATCTCTCTAATATTTCTAGTAAGTATTGATAGATCATTAGATTGTTAGGCGTGTCCTTGCTCTCACAGAGGCACCGTGTCTACTTTGTCATACAAAGTATGTGCCTATTCTCAATCCCAGGGTGCTTGGGGAAAAAAACAACCAAAACCTGTAACGATGGAGAGGCCTCGTATCTCTCCTTTATCACTCGTCTTCCTCTGGACTCTGGGAGTGAATCAGAAGTTAGTGTGTTTCATAGCCCACACTTCAGTTCCCTCTCCTGGCAAAACACTCTAAACTGTAAGTTCCCGTGTTGTTAAGTTTGATGGGACTCTGTTGCATATTTCAAGTGCAGCTATAGCTTTACCTACGGAAACGCTTGCCATCTCGTCTGTGGGTGAAGTAATGTTCGGTAGTATAAAGGTTCTATTGGAGAGAGTGCAGCCGTCTGCTGACAGGATTGTGTGAAATACATTAGTATGAATGGGCACAGCCCATGATGGAATTTATCATGGACTAATTGTGTTTGCTTTTACTCAATATCCAGTTCTTAGCATTACCTGTACCTGATATCCAGCCTCTGCTTGCCACCATTATTCTCCTCACTCAGACATGCATTGCCTCTCACCTGGACTGGTGTCATGGGCTCCTAACTGGTCTGCCAACACCAGCGTCCTTCCGCTGTGCTCTACCTTCCCGCTCACAGCAAGGAGGAGCTTTCTTCCATTCCCGTGGTCACATCTCCATCCTTCAGTAGCTTGCCGTCACCTAAAGGATTTAACGTACATTCTTCAGACAGCTCTGAGCCTTTTCACATTCTGATGCTGTATCCTTGTCTCACCACATCTTCCATTTATTCTCGTTGTAAATTCTATTTGTTCAGACTGGAAAAATGAGTTTGAAGAACAATGTCTTCTCCCTTTTGCAGTCCCCTATTCCGCCCTGTGGAGGCATCGTCACCTTACTCAATGAAACCTAAATGCTCCCTCCTCCCCCTGATGTGACAGTCACAACGCAACTATTGTTTGCATAACTTTCTTTTTGTGAGACACGGAGCTGTTTCAGGGCTGAACTTTTACATTCTTAGCACCTTGGACAGAGCCTGGAACGTACTAGCTGAGAAGTAATTTTGGTGTGTGTTCAGTGAGTATGTTAATGCATAAAATGGCCTAGAATAAAGTAGAAATTAGATGCTTTTAAAATAAACATGCGGCATGTGGGCCCTAGTCATTAGTTAGCAGCAAGTCATGCTGTAGACTTAACCGTTCTTGCTTGGCTCATGGGAACTCCTAGAGGCTTTGTCCCCCGAGCCCCGCCTGCTGGGCTGCTCCCAAGAACATCTTGTTCTCAATACCCCAAGGACGTGCCCTCAGAGTGACATGAGGACCCTTGCAAACAATGGAGGAGTCCTTAGGGAGGAAAAAGCGGAAGACAGTCATTTTCCACCTTGCTCGCCAGTAGTTTTAAGGATAGGGCAAAATTACAGGTTTATGTTGTTTCCTCGAAGAGCAGCTTCCCGACTTTTCATGGGCTGATCAACTTTTTTTAAAATGGAGGTCACCATACAGCAACCAGGTTTTTATTTTATCAGTTAAAAACATAAGCAAATAAAAACTCTGCATTTAACCATTATCCCATAAAGAAAAGCACGGAATAAGGAGGATGTAATCACAGAATGCGGGAGAATTCCTTACATTAAACGAATGTAGTGAGACTTCCTTGAGTGAAGTTGAACTTGCTTTTCTCATTGTGTTGCTGGACCAGCACAGGATGACACGCAGTGTGTACCACTTCTGAAGAAGGAAGGAGTGGCTTGTAAACCGCAGGGCAGCCGAAGGGCAAGAGGAGTCGAGTAGCAAGGAGGTTTCTTCCTGCTGATCCGAACCGACCTTACCAACCACCAATTTCCAGGAGGGAGACTCAATTCATCCTGTCTTCCTGAGGCTTCCACTGCTGAAAATTGCTCTAGCATTGAGAAGGGGAACCTGTGTCTTGAAAGCTGAATTTAAGCCATTACCTAAGAATTTCTGAAAGTACCAATGGATGACAGTAGCACTTTAAGGGAAAAGAGCACTTTAACTGCATTCTGTCATCTTGGTTACTTATTGAGATCTCTTGATGGTGAAGTGGGTGGTAAGGTAATATTTGCTTTGGCATGGCAACCGTCACCTTAAATAACTATATCCATATACGGTTTGTCTCGTGTTGCTTTTAGCTTGTGGGTGGTCTGCAGGCTGTGTTTCTTATATATGTCATTTGAGCCACAAGTACCCCTTGAGGAGTAGCTGTGGGCACCATGGTATTGCTGGGGTCCCCCCAACCAAATTTTGTGGTGTTGTGTAGCTTTTCTATTGGTACCTTATCCTATCAAGGTTAAGTGCTTGACAACCTTAGTCACAGGTCAATGTACTGGTGACTTTTCTCATAATTGAAAATCATCTCAGTAAGGTGGGAATTCTGTTCCATCACTCTATTTGCTAAGCATTGTTGTTTTAAGAGAGAAATGAATATTCAGTTTTAAGATCTCTAACATGGGTTGAACTTACAAATAATTCAGCCTTCAACTTGGCGTTTTAACATTAATACTGTAAGGGATAAATAGCCACACGTAATGAAACTTGTTCTGGGTAGGGCCAACTTTCTCTGATGGTTGAATTTATTAAATGTGGTAGATGGACAGATGCTTCCAAGCTGTGAGCTATGGTTTGGCAAATTCAAGAGCAGTTTGTGACTGCGACATAGTTTTTCGTATTGATGTTTATTGGTTGTTCACTGTGCTGGCAAGAAATGGGAAAACCAGCATCAGAGGCTCAAGAGTTTTCTGACTTGTGTATATATTCATATATTTCCAGATTATCCTCTGGAGAAAATAATCTATATTCTAATCATCAGTATTTGTAGGTTTTTTCCGTTGGAGATACTACAAGTCATCCTCTCAAAAGGTTAAACTGCACTGTAACTCAGTCCTTTAATTTCAAAGGGTGGGGATACCTTTATTAAAATACAATTCATAGGCAATAGAATGTACCCATTTAAAGTGCACAATTCAGTGGTTATTAGTGTATTTACAGAATTGTACAACCATCACCATAGTCAATTCTAGAGTATTTCATCACCCCCAAAAGAAAGCCTGTACCTGCTCTCAGTCACTCCCCATTCCCTTAACCTCGGACCCCCTGCAGCACTAGACAACCACTGGATAACAGTGGTTATTTCCTACCTGTATGTGTTTGCCTGCTCTGGACATTTCATATAAATGGAATCATCCACCACAGGGTCTTCTATAACTCTAGTGTAATGTTTCTAAGGTTCATCCATGTTATAACATGTATCAGCACTTCATTCCTTTTTAGTGCTGAGTAATATTCCATAAAATACTACATTTTATTGATTGATTCGTTAATTGAATGGCATTTGGGTTGTTTCCACTTTTTAGCTAGTATAAAAATGCTGCTATGTATAGTCATGTACAAATTTCTGTATGAATATATTTTCATTGGCAGAGATCTATATCTGGGTATAGCATTGCTAGGTAATGTGGTAATTGTACGAGACTGTTTTCCAAAGTGACTTCATCTTCTTACATTCCTACCAGCAGTATCTAGGTTTTCATTTCTCCACAGCCTTGCCAACACTTGTCATTACCTGTCTTTTTCTATTATAGGCATCCTACTAGGTGTGAAGTGGTATCTCCCATCATTTTGGTTTACATTTCTCTGATGACTAATAATGTTGGATATTTTTGTACTTATTGGAAATCTGTATATCTTCTTTGAAGAAATGTCTCTTAACATCCAAGTTATTTAATTTTAATACCTATATTCCAAAAGGAGTGAATCTAAAATGTAAGGAGCTAGGAAGTGAGGAATGTGGGGTGAAAGAGGAGACAGTTGGGTCCCTATAAAGTTCTGTGCCTTTTCTCATAGTAGGGCCTGTCAAATGACTCCAACTTTATTGCTCACCCAAAATGAATAACATTTCAAAACCTTCATGCAAACATGATTCCTTCTTCTTTACAAACCACACTTTTAGTATTAAAAATCCAGAGCCATGGCTTTTATTTGTTTTTCTTTCTGGGTGAAATCCTTTGCTAGAAAGACCCAAATATGATAAGCAGAGAAGCTATGACTCTCCAGGGGAAAATCAGAAGGTGAAATCAAAATTTCAGTCTCACGCTATTTCAGGAGCAAGAAAAGATCTAATCGAAACCCTAGTTCCCTCATTACCCTGATCCCAGCTACACTCAATAGACACCTGTGACTGTGGAACAGGAGGATGATGCCCAAGGCTGTGAAATATTCCATAGAGAAGATGCATCTGTTGGAACTTCTCTCTACAGCCATGAATTATTACATACTTTTTTGCTGTGTCTTTACTGGTGCCTCCTCTGTGCCTTCCACCAGAAGCAAGAGAGATACTA
>PVKM010024388.1:0-20596 GCA_004027735.1 Carollia perspicillata
TAAGTTCTTTAGCTTCTACATTTCCCACACTACTCTTGCCCTCCCCCTGTCTATTTTCTCACCACCATCTATGCTACTTATTCTCTGTACCTTCTCCCCCTGTCTCCTCTTCCCACTCCTCTGTTGCTAACCCTCTATGTGATCTCCATTTCTGTGATTCTATACCTTTTCTAGTTGTTTACTTACTTTGTTTTTCTTTTTTTAGGTTCAGTTGTTGATAGTTGTGAGTTTGTCATTTTACTGTTCATAGTTTTTTATCTTCTTTTCCTTAGATAAGTCCCTTTAACATTTCATATAATAAGGGCTTGGTGATGATGAAGTCTTTTAACTTGACCTTATCTGAGAAGCACTTTATCTGCCCTTCCATTCTAAATGATAGCATTGCTGGATAGAGTGATCTTGGATGGAGGTCCTTGCCTTTCATGACTTTGACTACTTCTTCCCAGCCCCTTCTTGCCTACAAGGTTTCTTTTGAGAAATCAGTTGACAGTCTGATGGGAATTCCTTTATAGGTAACTGTCTCTTTATCTCTTGCTGCTTTGAAGATTCTGTCCTTATCTTTAATCTTGGGTAATTTAATTATGATGTGCCTTGGTGTGTGCTTCCTTGGGTCCAATTTCTTTTGGACTCTCTGAGCTTCCTGGACTTCCTGGAAGTCTTATTTATTTTGCCACATTAGGGAAGTTATCCTTCATTATATTTTCAAACAAGTTTTCAATTTATTGCTCTTCCTCTTCTCCTTCTGGCACCCCTGTGAACCGGATATTGAAATGTTTGAAGTTGTCCTGTAGGTTCTTAAGCCTCTCTTCAGTTTTTGGAATTCTTGTTTCTTCATTCTGTTCTGGTTGAATGTTTATTTTTTCTTCTGGTCCAACCATTGATTTGAGTCCCAGTTTCCTTCCTCTCACTGTTGGTTCCATGTGCATTATCTTCATTTCACTTTGCATAACCTTCACTTTTTCCTCTATTTTGTGACCATACTCAACCATTTCTGTGAGCATTCTCATTACCAGTGTTTTAAACTCTGCATCTGATAGGTTGAGCATCTCTTCATTGCTTAGTTGTATTTTTTTCTGGAGCTTTGATCTGTTTTTTCATTTGGGCCATTGTTTTTGTCTCAGCATGTTTGTTGTATAGTAAGGGGCAGAACCTTAGGTATTCACCAGGGTGGGGCAACCCACATCACTGTGTTGTGACTCTGTATGTGGGAGAGAGGTCCAAGAGGGAGCAGTGCTACTTGGCTATGCTCTCTGCCAGATTTCAGTCACTTCCCCAGCTACCCACAAGCAAGTTGGGCCCTTCTGGTGCTGATTCCAAGGTGGGTGGGTTTGTGTACATTCTATGACCCTGTGGGTCTCTCCAACGAACTGTCCTGTGAGGTTGGGAGTTTCTCCCACTGCCACAATCCCCCAAACCCCCACAGATTTTTACAGCCAGAGGTTTTGAAGCTTTAGTTTCATGCACTCGCTCCCTAGTTGTTCCTCCCAGGTTATCTGCACTCAAATGTGGCACTACCAAGTCTGCCAGCTGGCGGTGCCTCACCCACCTGCAGTCCTCCAGCCATCACCTTGCTGTGTGTCCTCTCTGCCCCCGCTGCGCATCTCTGCTCCTCCTACCATTCTGTATGAATGTTTCTTCTTTAACTCCTTGAATGATGGACTTCCATACAGTTTGATTTTCTGGCAGTTCTGGTTGTTTTTTGTTTTAAGTTTGTTGTTGTCCTTCTTTTGGTTGTGTGAGGAGGTAAAGTGTATCTATCTATGCCTCCATGTTGGCGGGAAGTGTCTTCATCAGTCATTTGATTCTAAAAGATAGCTTTGTTAGATAGAATAATCTTGGTTGTAGGTCCTTGTTTTTCATCACTTTGAATATTTCTTGCCAATCCCTTCTAGCCTGCAGAGTTTCTTTTGAGAAATCAATTGATAGTGTTGTGGGAGCTCCGTTGTAGGAAATTAACTGCTTTTCTGTTGTTGCTTTTAAGATTCTCTTTTTGCCTTTAACCTTTGGCATTTTAATTATGGTTGTCTTGCTGAGGGGCTCTCTGGGTTCATCTTGTTTGGGACTCACTGCAGTTCCTGGACTTGTATGTCTATTCCTTCACCAGGTTAGGGAAGTTTTCTGTCATTTTTTCAAATAGGTTTTCAATTTCTTGCTCTCTTCTCCTTCTAGCACCTCCATGATGCAAATGTTGATGAAGTTGTCCCAGAGGCTTCTTACATTTTCCCCATTTTTTAGTTTGTTTTTTTTCTTGCTATTGTGATTTTTTTCTTCCTCCTATTTCAGATTGCTGATTTGAATCTTAGCTTCATCTACTCTACTGTTGATTCTTGTAAGTCATTTTTTACTTTAGTCAGTGTATCCTTTGTTTCTGACAGGATCTTTTTTATGCTGTTGAGGTCCTCACTAAGCTCCTAGAGCATCCTTATAACCAGTGTTTTGAACTCTGCCTCTGATAGATTGCGTATCTCCATTTTGTTTAGTTCTTTTTCTGGAGTTTTGATCTCTTCTTTCATTTGGGCCATTTTTCTTTGTCTCTTCATTTGGCAGTCTCCCTGTGTCTGTTTCAATGTGTTATATAGAGGTTCTATGTCTCCCAGGCTTGGTAGAGTGGCCTAATGTAGTAGGTGTCCTATAGAACCCAGTGGTACAGTCTTCCCTATTCACCAAGCTGGGTACTCAAGGTGTGCCCACTGTGTGGGCTGTGTACACTTTCCTGTTGTAGTTGAGCTTTTATTGCTGTTGGCATATCCAAGGTCAACCACCACCTGTGTTCTGTGTGGGGGTCACACAGCATAAGCTACAAAGCAGTCTGTAGATGGCTGCTACTTGCGCTGGGCTTCAAAGTGCCCAGGTGAACCCAAGGCTGAGTGCTGCTAGTGCTGGTCCTGGAGCAACTTAGTGAGAGGTATGGGACTCGCTGAAGCCAGATGCTGCTTGTTTGAGAGAATTTAGGAAAATCTGAATCATGGGTCAAGACAAGTTGTTTGTATGGAAAGGCCACTGGAAACAGCTTTGGTGGGCCTGAAGGTTGGATGGGGCAAGGCCTCAGAGAATCACCATTGTGGAGCAAACAGTGTGAGCCAGGTTGATGGAGTCTCAGATCTGGCACTCACCCCTTACCTCTGTGGTTCCCTTGGAGGATGTCTAGAAAAGGAACAGGGGGCTCTGCCAGCACTTCTATCTGGGAGAAAGCTGCCTCCCAGCTCTCGCCCTGATGCTGGACAATTCAGTTCCTCTCCATATGTCTCTGGTGCCTTTCAATCTGCTGCCTCTATGTTGGGGCTCCGAGGGAGTGAATCTGTGTAAGTCTGTGCATGGTCTCTTTAAGAGGAACTGCCTGAACTCCAGCAGTTTCTGTCTTCCACAGCCTCAATCCCCACTGGGTTTTATGGCCAGAGTTATAGCAACTTCTCTTTCTGGCACTGGAACCCTGGGCTGGGGGGCCTGGCATGGGGCTGGGACTCTTCGCTTCCGAGATATCCCTCCCGATTTTTATCCACCACGTGTGTGTGGGACTAGCCCATTCTGCATCCCTTCCCCTCCTACACTCTTAATGTGGTTTCTTCTTTAATTACATAGTTGTAGGACTTCCATTCAGCTCAATTTCTGATGGGTCTGAATGATGGTTGTTTTATACTTCATTTGTAATTTTGATGTGTTACCTCTTTTTTAAGACAAAGTAAATAAATCAATTTTATTGACCTTATCCCCCTATACATATACTTGTTGAGCTTTTACACCTTTTTATCCAACGTGTTACCTCTTTTTTAAGACAAAGTAAATAAATCAATTTTATTGACCTTATCCCCCTATACATATACTTGTTGAGCTTTTACACCTTTTTATCCAACTTTAACTTTTAATCAACAAGATAAAAATCATTTCATAAGAACTCATGTGTATGGTCAGAAGAACAACAGATACTGAGAATAAAGAAGTATTTAAGTAATGCTATAAATGCAGACCTTGTGTGAGGCACGCAGCCTTTGTGAAGCTAAATCCTACATCTGTAAAATTAGAATGCAGAACTTGATTATGATTAAGTTAATTTCCAGGCATAAGATTCTAAGAATCTATTATATGTCCATTAATTATGTGTGTGTTTTTTTCTCTTCTAGTTTGAATCTCAGCATCACCCCATTAGCTATGCGATTGCCTATCCATTGTATTTGTGTAACCAAAGAATGCAGCCATATTCTTGTAGGATTAGAAGATGGAAAGCTGATTGTAGTGGGTGTTGGCAAGCCAGCAGAGGTAAAGCGTAGTGAAGAAATTCATTTCCTGTACTGTGTGGTATTCCTTTGGTTCTCCTTTGTTCCTACTGAATCAAGAATATCTGTTATGGATAAACAAATTTTAAAGATTTGATTTTTCAAAGGGCAGTAAAGTCAGTATTCAAGAATGATGCTAGTATTATCATTTAAAGCATACATATGGCAGTTTCCATCTGTCACTCTGTGTGAATAAGAATGGTCTTCTATTCTTTCTTTCCAAATCTAGATTCAAGACTACTTCTTGGATTTTTAGTATATAAAAGCCTTTATAAAAAATCAAATGTGGGGCCTGTCTCTGTACCAGCAGGACAAGACCCTGAAGAATTTCAACCAGCCCCACCATCTGCCATCTTCTTGATACACCTGTGGCCACAGAACTGAGATGTCTAATAAAAGCAATTAAAAAAATGAAATATAGACGCAAACAATAAAGCTACTTAATTTTTTCATATTAGCTTTATGTATAATCATCTCAAATTGGGTATTGAAAATGTCTGTTAACAGGAAAATAAATAAATGCAGGATAATTGTACAATGTAGTACTTCCCATCAATAAAAGGAACA
This sequence comes from Carollia perspicillata, assembly GCA_004027735.1. Lineage (NCBI taxonomy): Eukaryota > Metazoa > Chordata > Mammalia > Chiroptera > Phyllostomidae > Carollia > Carollia perspicillata. Next base: position 4,839 of record PVKM010024388.1, read on the forward strand.
AATTACTGAAACATATACCAACATAAATTTAAAATTTAGTATGCTTATTGAAAGAAGAAAGATATAAAAGAACACATACTGAATGATTCCATTTATATGAAGATCGAGAACATGAAAAACTAATCTGTATAATACTGTATTTTAACAAATACCCAACATGATTGTATATCAGTTGTCCTCTTATAAAAGCATCATTTTTTATTTGGAACCACAAATATCCCATATAATGTGCTAATTCTCAGTGAATTTCCTATAGTCACTGAATTTATTTGCCCATAGTTTATCAGTTACTGAATATTCCAATATCATAATTCCAACACTGTTCTTAAGAAAACTTAATAGCAGCTACTCCAAGTAATTTAGTGATTATTCTGGAACATTTATTGTTAAGTCACATCAAATTAAGCACTGTGAATTTTTATTAATATAATTGGTCTTTTCTGAGAAATCTAAAATATGATTTCTGGCACTGGCTGGTGGATTGAGTGCTGGCCTGAGAACTGAAAGGTCGCTGGTTCGATTCCAGTCCTGGCACGTACCTGAGTTGCGGGCCAGGTTCCTCGTTGGGGGCATGTGAGAGGCAACCAGTGATGTATCTCTCACACATGGATGTTTCTCTCCCTCTCCTCCCATCTCTTTAAAAATAAATAAATAAAATCTTTAAAAATTAAAAAAAAAATAAATTTCCCAGATAAATAGTTCCCTCCTGTTCTGCTAATGAGATTACGTAAGAACTCTGCTCAAACTTGACTCTTTGAGTATGCTTCACTTTCTGTGGTTTATTCAAGTGCCTTTTAAAGAAAATTTGTCAGTTTTTTTATTTTACTGAAGTTTTAAAAATGAAATGACCCTGTTTTCTTTTAAGAAATGATTGGGGAAAAGGTGCCTAACCAACTTCATTTTATAGGCCTAAATCAATGTTATATAGTATTTACCATGTAAGTATGTTTTTGTCCTTGTTATATAGTCTACTACACAAAGAATAATATGACTTGTGTGTAGATGTTGAATAAAAGGATTTTTATCTTTTTATATTTTTGTATGTATCAGTTGAATTATGGATCTACTTTAGTAAATAATCAAATTTAATAATTTGAATCTTGTTATATGACAGTTTAGAAATTAAATAGATTATGAAAAAAATCTTTTTTAAGATCTGTTTTTATCTAAAAGGTCAAAATCTTGATTAATGTGTATTTTTAAAACATGCATCAGTTTTATATATTATACTGTCAGTATGAAATGCATGTTTATAAATTAGATGGTAAAGTAGTAATAGATAAATGGAAATGCATTTCTGGGAATACATTTGGAAACAAAAATGCAAAATAAGTTTGCCTTAGTGTCTTTGCATTAGGCTTGTCTTTTATCACTCCAGTAAACATACCTAAGAAAATTAACCATTTAAAAAGGATGGCAGACAAAATACGATTTAAAAATAGATTGCATTTGGGAAAGTAATTCCAACAAATCATATCATTAGATCGAGAAATGTTTTCGTCTATGGCCATACCTGCCCTAAACGTGCCCAATCTCGTATGATCTCAGAAGTTTGGATGGGAGAAATGTTTTCCATGTGGGTTTCTTTTTTCCTCCCTCTGTAGAAGTGTGAGGATTTTTAGAGGGATAGTTATTCATTGATTCAGTTAATAATATTTATTTGCTGAGAAGTGGGCTAGGTGGTGGTACAAATCTAATGGTGGACAAAATATTATTCTTAGCATCAAAAAATTTATGCCATTCTTGTTTTCTAAATTACTTTTTATCATTTCATTATTAAATTTTTTGGAAATTTTTATATAAAATATTACAAATGTATTTTCATCAAAACATGTTACTTCTTATCCTTGTGACTGGCATTAATAGAACTTCATACAAGAGGAGAAAATCCCCAAACCTTTGTATCTTCCTAGCCAGATAAAATATAATTTGAAGAGATCATTTTAATGAAGTGAACAATTTTTTTTAATACATGAAATAAGAGAGTCTGGTAGTTTTGGCATAACTGGGATACTTAAAAATTTACACATAGGCATTAGATCATTCTCAACTGAATGACATTCAATGTAGAGAATTTTTCTTTTGTTATTACTAATGAAGAGTCATTAAAATGATTCTGCTACCCAAACTAATATTTTCTGCATTCTACTAAATTAACATCATCGTATCAATTTCATTTATTCTTTCTTAATAACATTTTCTGGTTTATTTTAAACAGATGCGTTCAGGTCAACTTTCTCGAAAATTTTGGGGATCTAGCAAGCGGCTCAGCCAGATTTCATCTGGAGAAACTGAATATAATACTCAAGATTCCAAGTGATTGTTATTTCTGTCTTCTGTCATGGGTAACTGAAACTTGTTTTGTCACTTTAACCACATCTCTCAAAAATCTGAAAATTTTCGGGGCTTTTATCCCTGAAAAGCACTTAGGGATTACCAGAGTTTGGTGTGATGTGTGTATAAAAATGTAGGTTGTATTATTATTCACTTTAAAAATTTCCCATTAACATAAGTGAATTCAGTCTTTTTAACTAATGCTTGGTCTGCACTAAGATTTGAGAAGATACTTTTAATTAGATCTAGTGATCCATTTCTAATGATCATTAGATCCATTTTAAAAATCAACTTCTAAAAGTGAAGAAGTTAGATTTGATATGCTTATTATTCTAAACAGCAATATCAACCAGGCATTTAAGGTATACCTAAAAAAAGAGATAGTAAGACAGTTGGGAGACATGGCTCTTAATATGTATTCCTTTAGTTAATCATTTTCCTATTTACTGACCACTATATGTTTTAAAAAATCAATTTACTTGTAAAACTCCTGATTGGAGATAATATTTAAAGTTATCTGTTGCATACTTGGATTTTCAAAACTCAGTATAAAATTCCAGGTTTTCACAATAAGTTGAAAATAATACTATTAAAACTGTACATTGGCTCATTCCACTACTACTTAGCACATTACTAGTGAAAATGTATTGAAATGTATTATTATTCTTAAATATTAAATGTTGAGTAGGAATAAGAGAAACTGGAGATACAAAATACTGATTGTGATTTTGACAGTTGGGTACTTTCCGTAGCATTTGCAGCACAATTTTTATCTCCAAAATGCAAAGTTTCTTGACTTTTTCTTTACTAAGCAAATATTCTGTTTTCCCTCGGTAATGAGAAGACTTAGCAGTAAAACCCAAATATATCACATTTTTCAGTAGGACTTCCACGTGAAAGGTGAATGAATAGAAAAGACATGTGTAACTTAAACTAGCCATCTAATATACTAATTTTTAACACCACATTTCTTTTTCATGTTATATATAACTTTGAGGATTACAATTAATTTTATTGTACACAGCTAGATGTTACGTTGTGCTTTATTATCCAAGATTTTACAGTAGAAGTCACATACATATATTTTGGAATTCAGAAAAGAGTGTTAAACCTAGTGATTTTATAAGGTCATTTTTTGAGTTTGGTCAGAGAGCTTTCACAACAACGGGTGCTCTTAATTTGAGATTATATGTTTTTTGTGTCATGTATGAGTCTCCTGAAATTGTGAAGACTTTGTTAATTGTATTTTTTTAATGGAATGAATGGTTGCATGGCTTTCTTAAAGGGGTCTTTGATCAGGAAAAATGAGTATTTTCCACATTAACAGCTTCTTAAAATAATATTCTTTTTCATTTCACAAATCATAGATTCCTATGTCCAATTATCATCTCAATTGAACCTTGGAAAAATTTTCCCTTGGCAAATCTTCTCTCCTGTTGCCCACATTATCTACTATCTTTTTCTTTATGACCCTGTGAATAAGTAAAAATTTGTAAGTAGTGAAGGGTTCTGTTTAGGGAAGGTTTTTTCAGTAGATTTGATTTGAGTCTGGACTAATTAATAAAGGGTTATAAACTAAAAGAATTTTCTTCCAAATTACTTTAAATCCTTTTATTCAGTAAAAAACATTTATGTTTTTTAGGTAAATAACATTAAGATAAATTGGTATAGCAACTGTAAAATAGAACATATGTAAATGTGAAGGTTTCCTTTTTGAGAATTTAAGAAATTTGTGGTGAAGATGTCTCAAAACAAGTCAGTAGAGATAATTATGATTTATTGAGATTTATTGCTTCTATTTATTTCATTCTATTTTAATTTTTTATCTAATTTTAGGAGGTTTTAAGTTGGCAGAACTAACAATGTTTTTGATATTTTAAATGTAGACTTGTAGGAAAACTTTCTAAATCAAAACAGCAAAATTTTCTTTTACTTATTTTTCCAGATATTTTGGTACAAGGATGCCTTCTTTATTTTTAAGGTCACTTAATATAATACGGTTTTGGAAATTATTTTGGATGCTTAAAAGTTAACTTAGATTACTGAGGGGAAATTCCTACATGTGGGGTGCTTTGCTTTGCTGCTTTTTAGATGGAGGAACTGAAGAAGTAGTATTCATTTTATAGCGCAAGTAGGCAGTTTTGCTCACAGTAAAATAGATACCCTACACTAACAGTAGATGTGCAGAGCAGTGGAATTATACCTTTTATTACTCTCTCCAAAAAGTAAAAACCTCAAATATGGAACTTTAAGGAAAATCTTTGAGAATACTGGCAACAGTCTAGAGAAACAGAACTTAAATTTTGTCTATTAAGTAAGCAAATATAGTGAGACTATTAGCTGAATCATATATTTCTCTTTAAACAGTTTAGCCCACTGAATTAAAAATCACTAGATAAAATCACTTGAAGAATATACTTTGGGAGATTCTGGTGTGTTGAGAATGGTATCCCTAGAAATTACTTCTGTATTGTATATAGATATTAACAGTATCATTAGAATAGAATAACGGGTGGATATTTCAGTTAGTGAATATAATAACTTGGCTGTTACAAAGTCTTTGCAGAACTTCTCATTTGCTTTTGTTTCTTGACACTGGTGATGATGGAAATAAAAATCTCAGCTTCCTGAAGGTTGATGAAGAGAGATTTATAAGATGATTTTACTTTTAGAAAGTGAGGTCAAGTATGAAAACCTGTTAAGAGCTGTCCTCACTTAGAGAATAAAGAAGCTTTGTAAGCCTTTTTTCAACTTTCCCCAGTCAGTATTCTGTCACTTTCTTAGTTAAAATTGGAGGGCAGAAGATAAAATAGATCCTGGCATGAAAATTAGGAAAGTACATGAAAATGAAGTTTGGCTAGATAGTTTAATATATTTTTTAAGTTTGTGAAGCTCATGTCAGCTATGAATGTTTCTATTTTCTTTAGGTCACAGTACTTTTTTTAGGATACATGCTTTTCTAGGAGAGAAAATGCCAAGCATTTGTTTGTCATTAGCAAGGAATATCAGTAAGGCCTTTTTTTCTATGTAAGTAATATAAAATTATTTTTAAGAACTGTTGTTGAAAATCAGCTTTATGCTTCTGAAGGAATAAGTGTGCCTTCATACTTAATTAGAATTTAGACTTGAAAGTTGAATCTTAACCTAAGATTTTTTATATTCTGAATAGAAATAGGCAAAGAAAATTTTTAACTTGAATAATAGATTTTTATTTAATCAAAGACTGACTCATGATCTTTGCCTTTAAGTATATTTTATATTATTATTAAAGAAATCACTAATGGAAATATTTTAATTGAATTTAAAGAGGCTAGCTCCTTTTATATATTTATATTTTAAAAATGAGTAGCATTGTTTTATTACCTTTCCAAGGAAAAGATGCAAGTATATGGACAATATTATATAAATATTAAATAATATAATATATAACAGCATGGGGGGTGAAGGTTCGTCTCTTCAAATAGATCATTAAACTTCCATAAATAAGTTCTTAAACCTGTCTTTAGGATATGGTTTTTCAGTGGTGTAAGACAGGAAATACATTCTTTTTCTTTTCTAAATCTAATCTTTCCTTTATCAGCCAGACACAGAACTTGCCCTAATTACTGTTTGTCATCAGCTGAAACTGTTCTTTTCCAGTAAGTGACCAGTCTCTCAACAAACATTAATTCTCAGTATTTTTTTGCCTGATTCATTTATCATATATGCTCAACATTTGATTTGTTTTAAACTTGACCATGTGTGTAACATTGTTCTGGAGAGTTTTCCTTCATCAGAGTCCTGATGATACTCTCTCTGATGGCATCAGGCAATGGCAGCATATTGTTACCAGTCATCGTTCCAATATGATTAAAATGCTGGCTACAGCCTTACTCCTTTAATTTGAATCTAGCATTTTCTAGGCCAGTTTTTCTTAATTGAGATTGCAGATCAGACTTGTTAAAGATCTGTGAATATACAGAGGTCGAGGTAGTACTCTGGACTTTCTGAATGACTTTACTAGATGTTGATATAAAATAAATTATGTCTCAGGATTAGTATATTAAATCTTAAACTGTTTTACTCTGTAGAAATTCATTCATTTTTATAAATCTGACTTAATATTCACAGTTTTATTTAAAAATAGTTTTAATCATTATCTTGGGAGATATTTTATATAAAATGTTCTTGAAACAGGTTCTTTGTTTCATGGTATAGAAACATCGAAATTTCCTTTTCAGTTGCATTATCATCATAAACCCTCTTCAGACCTTTCATATTTGAAGCTTGTAACTAATATTTGCCCTCAAGTATATGTTTGCTTTTTAATCCTAGTGACTGTCAGTGAATATTTGCATGTTGAATTTGGTAACATTTAAAAGTATTAGTAAGAAGCACAAGTAACAAAATGCTAGATTTAAAAAATAAAATTAGAGCTCTGTAATCTTGAAGCTCTAATCAATAGAATTTTCCATATAAAGAGTATTGGGTAAAGCCCTTCCACTTATGATGATGACTTTGGTAAGTGGAGCTCCTCTGTGGGAATAATCTTCAATTTTTCATATGCAAAGTCCTAGTATTACAAAAAAATAAAGTGTTAACATTTAAGATATTTAGGCCTATATTGGAAATGATTCCATTTTCTACATTATTAATATCAGGCCATACTTAATTATAGGATTTAAGTTATTTTCTTCAATATAAGAATCTTGTGTAAAAGTGGCTGTGTTATCAAATACTTTTCTGGTATCTTGCACTAAATCTTCAGACACATCTTCTGGCATTATCTCAGTGACATTTGTCATAGGTGGGTGATTTCTAAATACAGGATTTTGATTTATAAAGCTAATAGCTTTAGTGAAAAAAGACAGACATAACTGTATTTCCTTTGTCTTAGTGCCTATAATCTTATGAACTGAACTTCAAGGGAAAGAACAAATAGAAAGTCACTAATTCAAGGTGTTGCAAATATTATTATAATAATAATAACAGTCACAACACGATTTGGTCACTGAAAGAACTGACCATTTTTCACAGTTGACTGTTAATGGAGTTTTGTGTGTATGTTCACTTATAATATAGCTGTCTCATTATTTTAATTTATAACTGTAGTTAAGTATACAAAGTGATAAGTATACAAAGTGAATACTGTTTCAGTGTTATGTTATAATTTGAGAATAGGAAAACAAGTTAGGATTTAGGTAAGATTGGATAAAATGGTATTTTATTAATTAAAATGTAACTTTTTAAAAAGAAGTCTTAATCTAATTGGACCTATTAAAATTTTATTTGGAAATAACATAGTTCAGTTTAATATGTATTAAAATTGGCGGTTCTCTGGTAGCCACTGTACTGTCTAATCAATGTTAAAATGCCGTTTTGATGTTCTTTCTCTTAGAAACATTTTCTCATTTTATAAGCCATGTGTTTTAAGATTTACTGGGCTCAACCTACAAATTCAACAGGTACTTCTTTTGCACTTTGAAGGGAAAGAAAACTTGGTGATGGACATTATTTTGTTCTTCAGAACACTAAACTTATATAACAAACACTTTAGAAACTTGTTTTGGTAAGGAGATATGAGTTGTCAGACTTAACTGAAAAGAAGCTCAACCTCTTAGTTTCTTATAATAGGGATTAGAGAGAATAACTTTATTTCTTCCTTTGGGATTTTGATTCCTTTTCTTGAGTAACTTTTAAATTGTTTGATTATAATAGTTTCTATACTTCTCCCAAAATTATGGTATATTACAGTAGATCTTACTGTTAAAAATCCTTTATATTTTAGACTGTCTTTCCTTTTTTTGTTTTTTACTGCTTTCTGTGATTCCTAAATACCATAATCAAGTTTTTTTTTTGTGGCTAGTGTTAGTTTTATAGTTAGCTTTACATAACAAAAATGGTTAGAAAACCATATGGCTGTTCTGTTCTCTTGAGAAACTCCTAACAGGTATGGCTTTTCTTTCCCCAACTGTTTGCTTGTAAAAACTTGGAGAAAAAATTTGCTAAAAGTAATCAAGAGCTAGCCAGACAGTGATTTTCTGTCAGATGCATTGTTGTAGACGTGCATCCATTAAGACAGAAGAATATTATATAAATGATTATTAGTCTTTTATGTCAGCTTTTTGGGGATGTGACAGTGACTTGAATATATATCTGTACACAAACACACACCACGTAATCATTTCAGAGGAGGAGAGCTGAAAATTTGGAATTACATGTTAAAAAACTTGCAAATTGTGCTGCTACTTAAATATTTAATTGAAGTTATATAGTTATCATAAACATTCTTTCTCATTTTTTGTACTGGAATGGACCATGGAAAAGAATATTAAGCCTTATTTATATCTAATTATTGATGGTGCAAACTGTGACTCAGTGAATATTTGTATGCCAAAAAAGGTTTTGAAGTTGAGAAAGGTTTAAACTATAAATGTGTGTAAATAATTTTGATTAATATTCTCATTATAATGAAGTTACTGTTAATTTGGTGCAATACATTCTTCCCTTCTTCACCCTTTCACAATTAAATCTGTAAGATGTATGTTTTGTTTTGTTACACCGAGTGCTGTTTTAAAATTTTTCAATGTGTGTATATGAGCTAATGTTTTATTTGTTTCTGTATAGCATGATTGAAGATAATAATTGAAAATTTTGCACTTTTTTAGTCCTTTTGAAATTTGTATTTTAAAGTTTTCAAGAATGTACATTTATTTTGTACATAATAAATTAGCTTTGTACATGAAAATGGGTTTCGATCAAATTAAAAAATGGTGTTACTTTCTTCAGTTGATTTTTAAATTCTCCATTCATAGAGTCTGATTACATCTTGAAGGTAAGGAATTGAATGCAGTATTTGTTAAGCAGCAAATTGATCACTGCTTCTTTCCGTTATGAGCAGAATTTCCTCTGTAGTCCTGTGTGTATAAGATAAATGTTATGTTAATTGACTAGTTTTCATCATACAGAACAGCAGCTATTAAACCTTTTGTTTTAACGGTCACCTTAGAAACATGGTTACATTGTTCCCTCCCCTCCCCACCCTCCACCCTAGTAAATGTTCATAAGCCAGAAGTCTCCATTGGTTGTTAACACTACAGTAGGTTGGTATTTTATTTTATTTTATTTCATACTTAAAATCTTTTATTCATCAACTTTTGACAGTCTAAATGTTGACCTAATCCTTCTGTTTTTGTTAAGGTTAATAGAACTTAGTCCATAATAAGACAGAACCCAAGTTCTGTTTCAGGTTCTTGCTAGTACTTTTGTCTCTAGAGCCATAGTAACAGGACAATAGAAAGGAACATTAACTTATTTCTAACCTAGCACCATCTATGCACTATTCGACACTTTAATTGAAGACACTTTGCTAGAACTGGAAATTTCCTGCATTAATTCAGCTGGTGAAATTGCCCAGTCACAGGACAGTACAAGCCAGGTCAGTTACAGGCTTAATTAAGACAGCCTTGCTTTTGTCATATGAAATACATCTGTAACACCATACCAAGCATCAAATAAATGTGTTTGTTTTACACAGAAAACTGGAGCTTGTATGTTTTCACCATATATCATTCAGTTAATGATTAAATGATTTTTAAAAACTTAGGACATTTTTAATGATTTTTAACTTTTTCTGCTACTACTGAATTTTTATGATTTTGAGTCTATTCAATTCCTATAAAACTCTTTCCTTACATAGTGTTGGTGCATTTTCTAAAGTTGTATCCATTCAAAGGTAATTCAGTTGTAATTTTGCAGAGATTGGAAGAGTTAGGGGAAGGCTACTGAGAAATAGTGGCTTTCCTTTATCCATGTGTTAGGTAGCAGCTAGGAACGAGCGGCCTGAGAGGAAATAAAGCAGGGCGCCCACCCAGTGCAATCTGATAAAAAACTTAAAACAGGAGGCTAGAAACAAAAGGGAGACATGTCTCACCCATTGATTCGTAGTCCTGGGCCTGGCCTGTTAAGATTGCCAGGTGTTCCAGACATCACAAGCAAAATTGATAGCACAGGAGGAGGAGAGCCCTTGAAATTCCGTGTGTATCATCGCCACTAGCTGGGAAAGAAAGCCTTTGTAATTGTCCCAAGGTCTGGAAGGGAGAGGAGGAGGGGGAACCTAGAAACTGGCTAAAGTATATAACCCCTGAATCCCAGTAGTCGGTGCACGCAGATTAGGTAGGTGCCCACTTGTAGCCAGGGGCTCAAGTGTGTAGATTACAAATTTACTAAGAACTTTATTTCCTCTATATGTGAGGCATTCAGACTAGTTGGGTGCCTGCCTGTAGTTTTATGCTCAAGTATGTTTCATAAATAAACTTGCTATCTCATTTCCATTATACATGTTTGTCTCTCAATTGAATTCTTCTCTTACAAGCAAGGCAAGAACCAAAGAGAGAGACGCCCCTTACTCAGGTCTCCCTGGTAACTCCTGCTCTAGTGACATAAAGTTCTTTTTGAAAGTAGGTGCCACCTTATATTATTCAGCTTTAACTTATAGCCCAAATCCATTAATATCATTAATTTTCAGGAGAACAGTAGTGTGCCAGATTGCTCACATGCGGATGTATGATGATATGATGATTAAAGAGAAGGTGAAGGTAGTTTTAATTCAGCCTAGAACAACAATACTTTCAGAATCCTTTTTAAATATTTTTTTTCAAGAAACATCACAGAGGCATTTACAGATGGGAAAACATATGCTAACTTGGCTTACATGAGAATTTAAACGCCATGTCAAAGAGATTGGAAAGAAACATTGACATCCTAAAAACAGTGCTCATCAAATTTTACATCTGAAAGGGAATATGCAGATCATCCGGAACTTTTGTTTGAGGTATAACACTTTGAGGAACTTTTGTTTGAGAAAACAATCTAAACTTATATTAAAAATGAAAATTATTTTAATGCAAACAGTTGGGTTGTATGCAGATGCTGTGATTTTCCCACATTGATTAAATGAGTAGTGGTTATATTAATAGTATTATTAATTAGAGCCGTAGTGATGCAGAGAGATTTATGCAGGTACAGGCTTTCTCAGGTCATTTCCTTGATGAACTTGTCATGTTTCAGGATCTAGCTCTATTAGTATCCTAAAGAGAAGCTTGAGAATGCAAATTAGTGCAAGTTCGTAAGAGAGTGACACATACACACACACATGCGTGCATGCACAGTGTAAATGTACTAATTTATAATACAGAAAACAACCTTCATTTTATTTCTCACAGCTGCCTTATGTACTAACTACAACAGATCCCAGGATACTAAGGTCACTACTACATTTTGAACATACTGACACAGGGGAAAATATAAATTTGGATCTATGGGCAACATTATTGGGCAAGACTTTGAGATGTTGTCATAATCTCTGATAGAATGTGAAAGAGTGGAAAGGGCGTGCAGCTGGAACAAAAGATCTGGCTTCAAGTTACATTCGTACTATTACTAGCACAGTGACTTTGAGTGATACACTTAAGCTACCTGGTTCCACTTCATCTGTAACATAGCAATGTTTATGATGGCTTAGGGATCAGATGAAATAATGGTAAAGGATCAGAGGTGAGAAATACACCGTCGTGATAAACAATTTTCACTTTAATGAAAGTGGGACTGAAACTGGCATGTCATTGGTTTGCTGTGTATGTTTAAATATTGGGTAACAAGTGTGGAGCTCCATCATAAAAATGCACTGCAAGGTTACTAATAAATTGTGAATTAATTAAGCAAGAGGATATATAATAACCTAATATGTTAAGCCACACAGATTTTAAAATAAAGGGACAGCTCTTATTCAAGGAACTCAGTGCTTAGATTATCTTTTACAGAAGTGAAATCTACTTCCTTGGCAAGGGGTGATCTTTTAATAAGAGAGCAAAATGAATTTCTTTGAAGTGAATGCTTATACCCTAAATCTAATTACCTGTACTATAAAGGACGGTAGTTAACTGATGGATGGTATTGATTGTAACATTAGATATTTTGCCTCATCTCCCTTTAAGGTACATTGCATTTACAAGTGATTATATATGTTCCTGTTGCTGCTGTACATCACCACAGATTTAGTGGCTAAAAACAACATAAATTTACTCTTAAAATTCTGGAGGTCAGAAATTTGAAATCCATGTCACTGGAAGTGTCTTTAGGGGTGATTTCTTCTGGATGCTCTGTGAGGATAGTCCATTTCCTTGTCTTTTTCAGCTTTTAGTGGTGGTGTTCCTTGGCTCATGGCTGCCAAACTCCGACTGTCTCACTTCAATCTCTGCTTCCACCATCCCATTATCTTTTCTGCCTCCGACTCTTCCTGTGTCCCTCTTACTAAGCCTAGTGATTATATTGGGCCCACATGGATAATCCAGGTTTATCTTCCCATCTCAAGATCCTTAGCTTAACCACTACTTTGTAAAGTTTATTTTACCGTGTAAGGTGTAACATTCACAAATTCCAGGGCTTAGGATATGTACATATTTGGGTGCCTTATTCAGCCTGACATAGCAGCGAATGTGAAAAACCAATAATGTATACCAGTTATGCATTATTTTCTCTTTTGCTGCCTGAGCCTAATTATTATTATCCCAAATGATATAACCAGCTAGTATCACTTAACAATTAAGGCTCACAGATCGTATGCAGTAAAGTTGCATGGAGGTTTGAAATGGGAATATGTGTTTTATGAAACATTCTGCTTTTAACTAGCAAGCCAGTAAGTTAAGCAGCATGAAAAGGTGTTCGTTAAAGGTAAATATGAGTTCTGTCAATATCCAAAAAATTTAATTTAGGGTATTTTAAAATATATTAAATATTTTACTTCTGTATCTTTGGAATCTTAAGTAAAAAAGTGATCAACTATAAGGAGCTATTACCATTTGACATTTGCCACAGTTGATTCTGTTTGCCTAGATCTTTGAAAAGATTGTACCCTAAGGATAACTGATTGAATATAAAAGTACTGTATTTAGTTTTGCTTGATATTAAAATTATATCAGAAGAACAATGAAGACATAACCCTACAAGGACAAAAGCATAAACCTACAAGAATCAGGAAAATAGAAAAGATAAGCATCATGGGAGGTGGAAAATTAACAAGTGAATGGTAAAACAGATCCAAAATGGATGAATCTGGATTTACAGAGTGCCTAAGATAATGACAGGTGCCTATATCTGAATTTCTCTTCATGTCTTCTGAAAAACTGTACATAAAAACAAGAATACAACCTGAAAAAAATCCCATAACTTTAAGATCTCTAGAAGACAGATAACACAAAAACTTCAAATTACTTAGGAATATAAAAACTCCCAGCAGAGCTATCTCAAGTTTTCACAGTAAGCCTTTGTGGAGAGCAAGGAAAGTCCAGGAACATTGAGAAAGAGTAGTTGAATAGATAACTTAAGATTGAACTAAAAAGAAAAAAGACTTCCAGAGAAAGCCGATCTTACATGCAAAAATACTGAAAAAACTTGGGTGGATCGGAGGACTGTGTATGGAGAATGGACTTAGTGCGCGGCATTCACGTGCAATCTCAGAAGGCACTGCTGCTTGAGAAGAGAGGAACAGTGCAGTCACTTTGGAGACTGGCTGGCGAGGGAGAAAAGAAAAGTGGGGCAAATCTAGAATTTAAAATTCGGCAGGCAATAGAAATATTGAAAGACATAATCCTCACCCTCGCAAAACAAAATACAAAAAAACTACAGTCTGTTATCATGAGCAAAGACACAAAAATCCTTAAGAGGGTATTAACAGATCAATTCTCACCATATGTAGAAAGGATAATGTGCAATGACCAAATGTGGTTCATCCTATAAGATTTTTAAGAATTTAAGATTGGGTTAATATTTAAAAATCAATGCATGTAATTCACCATATTAACAGAAGAGAAGCCATCTGTTCAAGATACAAAGTTCTCAGCAACTAGATATAAAAGGGAACTTACTTAATGTAATGAAGGGTATTTAAGAATAACCTATAGCTAACATAATATTTAATGGTACAAGACTGAACTATTTCTTCCTAAGACAAGGAATATGGCAAGGATATTTATTCTCACTACTCCTATTGTAGGTCCTAGCTAGTGCAATAAGGCAAAAAAAAAAAAACCATACATATTGGAAAAGAAACAAGTGTCCTTTATTGCAGTTAACATGATGTGTATGTAGAATATCCTAAGATACCTACACACACACTACTGGAACTGAAAAATGAGCCCAGCATAGTCACAGGATTCAAGATCAGTATACAAAAAAAAGTTCTACTCTGGCCAGGTAGCTCAGTTGGTTATAATATCATCCCAATACACCAAGGTTGTGGGTTCAATCCCCAGTCAGGGTACACACAAGAATCAACCAATGAGTGGAACAACAAATTGGTGTTTCCTCCTCTCCCCTCCCTTCCCTTCCCCTTCTCTCTCTAAAAATCAATATTTTTAAAAAAGCTATAGTTCTATATACTAGTAATAAAAACATGATTCAAAACAGGAGTAAATATAGTAAAATATTTGCAGGACATGCACACTGAGAACTACAAAATATTGTTGAGAAAATTGGAAGAAAACCTAAAGATTTGAAGAAATTGAAAAGCTGATTCTAAACTTCATATGGAGATGTAAAGGCTCTAGACTAGCCAAAACAATTTGAAAAGAAAAAGAGTTAGAAGGCTCAAGCTCTCTGATTTTCAGACTTACTATAGAGCTGTAGTAATCCAGATATAAGGAGAGACATGTCGCTCTATGGGAGATGGAAGCTCTTGAAATATATCCATACATACATAGTGAACTGATTGTCTACAAATGTGCCGACATAATTCAACGGGAAAAGAACAGTAGTTCAACAAATGGTGCTAGGACTCATCCACATGGAAAAAAATGATGTCTCACCTCCACCTTACAAACTGACTTGAAGTGATGTATAGACCTAAATGTAAAACTTAACTACTGTAAAACCTACAAACTCCTAGAACCACAAAAATACATTTCACAATCATGTCACAGCCGAAGAATCGGAGTTCAGGAAAGTTGAATCTTGTATCATGGGCTGCAAGCAAACCTGTCTGACCCTTGCCCTGGAGGGAGCTGTTTTTATATGGATAAGTAAGCAAACTTTCCTTCTGTTGTAGAGAGAAACTCTTTATCTTCCAAGGTTTGCTATACAAAATCCTTTTAAAGGATGTCCAGAACAAAATGGCAGTTAATACCTTACTTAGGCTCAGTTTTCCACCACTGCATATCGATCATCATCAGCTAGGTCTTGTTGGACCACTACATCTTAATAAGGACCACAGAGTAGAGGCAAGTGTGAGGAAGTAGGCCAGATTCCCAAGGTATCAACCATTGTTGCACCAGTGCTCTTTCCTTAGCTAACACGTTTGGTTTTGTGGGTGATCCTGTATGAGCAGATGGAGGAGGAGGAGAAAAGCCACTTGATTTACAAATGGGATGGCTCAGTATGTGTGTAAAGCT
>PVKM010024389.1:0-20604 GCA_004027735.1 Carollia perspicillata
CAGGGAAGGGAGGACCACAGGAAGCAGAATGTATGTATGAACTGCATGGAGTGCCACACTGTTGAACTGAAGTTTGGGTCTAATGCTGGCTCCTGTCTTCTTGGTGGACAAAGCACAGAAGCAAGAATGATCATTTACCTAATTCCGCACTTCACATAATGGAAAATATCTGACCTCTGTGAAAAACACAGTTCTTCCTAACACATGGGTCTGAAATATGTGTGGTTGAATGGTGTGCATGTGTGTGCAGTTGACCATGGGAACTGGCTTCAGGAAGGCTAAGAGCTGGTTTAGCCACTGTGGAAAAACATTGTGAGCCCTCCAGCAAGGGCACGAGAAATCAAACACACACACACACACACACACACACACACACACACACACTCCCTCCCTCTCTCTCTCTCTCCCCAAACTTTCACACTGCATATGCATTGCCATAAAAGGTGGTCGAGCCTGACGCCTTCCATCCCTCTGGTCCAATAATGTGCCCAGGCC
Organism: Carollia perspicillata; assembly: GCA_004027735.1. NCBI lineage: Eukaryota > Metazoa > Chordata > Mammalia > Chiroptera > Phyllostomidae > Carollia > Carollia perspicillata. The sequence continues at coordinate 496 of PVKM010024389.1, forward strand.
GCCTTGCTACCCGCTAGTGGCCCCAACTGGCTTTCAGTGATTAAAAAGGACAGCCTTTTGTCCCCATGGCCTCAATGTTCTCTACAACTCCGTTCTTATGTTCTATCAATCTCTAACAACTCAAAAGAAAAAAATAGCTGATAATTTTGTAGCTTACTAAAAGAAATATCCTCTTCTTTTCTGATTAATTGTTCAGGTCTCCCATCAGAAATATGTCTGCCCAGTGGCCTTTAATAATTCATTTAAATCAATAGAATTTAGATCTATTTGGGATTTAGAAACCCTCTAGTCCAATGTCTTCACTTCACTGGGAAGGAAACTGAGGCATGGCCAGATTAAGAGACCTTGCTCCCGGCTGGTTATGGCCCAGCTATGAATTAAAACTGGGCTCCTGAGTCCCAGGTTCTGGCCTGTCCCTGGGCAAAGGACACCAGCCTCGTGTCAATATTTGCAAATTCCCTGAATTTTTCACCCGCTGGCCCTGGGGTGTTCTTCTTTTATAGGTCATGTTCTTTTCCACAGAACTTACCTTTTGTAAACACTTTTAAATGTGCTGTTTGAAAAGCTGGATATAAAAATGATTTTATTTAACTTGAGCTTGGTATAGAACAAAAGGACAGAGCAGTTGTTTATATCTTTCCTCCGCTCCTTCATGGATGTATTCCTTCACAATACACAGTTCTCAAAATCTACCTTTTGCTTTTTCAGAAATAATAAAACCCACCATAGTTACTGAACAGCAACAGCAAAGCACTGTTCACAGGACAACAGTCTCAAGCTTGCTGCCCTCACGTGGATGTCAGTGGGAGAGGGGAGCATCCAGCAGGGGCCAGTGTTCAGGGTAGTCTCTTCTATGTGGTGTGTGGAAGCTGGTGAAGTTCAGAAGCCTGAGTACAGGCAAATGCAGATAGGAATCATCATTGACCTTAGTACTCATGCAGATTCCCAGGCCCCACCCTAGACTTTCTCACTAAGGTGGGGACATGTGGGGTAGAGGTTTGGGGAGCTGGCCTTGAATTTGTGGTTGCTGCAGACATGGGAGGAAACTGTGATACAGGTCACCCCATTCTACCGTTAAAGCAGGATTTCTCAACTGGACTTCATTATCATCCCCGTAAACAGCACTTTCAGACAATTTCCCCAAATTTCTTTCATTCATAAAATTTTAATACCACAGATACACCATATATCTGTTGATATACAATGACCCTTCAGAAGGGCACAATTGCAATAGCTAAAAATGTTCGATTCCCTCCAAAGACTCAATTTTTTCCCTTGTCGAAGCAATATCATCCCCCATCAAGAATATATGCTTTAGAATAAGAAACAACTGACATCAAAAAAACAAATGTGAGCCTTGGAGTGGAAAAAGCTGTGCTCAAGTCTTGATTGTAATTCCTGGGTGTGTTTATCTGGATAAGATCTACAGCAAGACGAAGGATAATACTTTTCTCACATGAAGTAATAACAGCCTGCATTTAATATCTCAGTATTGGTCTTCTAGGTGCTTAGCATCATTTAATCCACAATCCAATGAATTCCATATTATCTCCACATTACAGGTAAAGAAACTGAGGCACAGAGAGGTTGTTTTTTTTTTTAATGAAACTCATTAAAGGCCACACAGCTAAAAAGTGGTTGAGTGGTGCACTGGGATTAAATGCTCTAAATCTAGTCTCTGATCGTAATCACCATGTTTAACCCTCTATTTTTTAGACATATGTATTTCTTTTTATTGTTGTTCAATATGGTTGTCCCCATTTTTGCCACCATTTCTCTCCCCTTCCCCATCCACTCCCAAAGACACTCCCAAAGACAACCTCCACTCCCAAAGACAACCCCACCCATTGTCCTTGGCCATGTACATATTGTTTGACCCTTCCCCTTCTTTTGTCTGTTATCACCCTCCCCTTACCCTTCTGGTCATTGTCAATTTGTTCTTTATTTCCATGTCTCTGGTTGTTATTTGCTTATTTGTTTGTTTTGTTGATTATGTTCCACTAACCTCTTAATGCATTAGCTGTTGTGGTTAGGTCTTGCTTTGTGAGCAAGAATGCTTACAAAAAGAAAATTCATAGACTCACAGAAACCATAAGGTTGAGCTTTATCTCTTTTATTGACATGATTTTTATGATTTCTTGGAAAGAGCCAATGCAAATATTAGTAGTAAGGTAACAATCCATTTTCATGTACTCTAATGGAGAATGATTCTATTGAATATTCATTTCTGAAATGTTATAGTTAAACTTTAATTAAGGAAATACATGGAACTGATCTGTTATAGAGGAATGACTTAATTCTCAACCTAGATATTCAAAATATTCATTCATAATCACCTATCTTAAGATATACTCGCCAACCAAGTCCTAGATAACTCTGAGAAGCTAAATGAGATTCAGCCAACTCTTCATATGTAGAGAACTTAATATTCTTGGTTTTGGTAATTTGGGAGAGGGGTCAGAGGCCCAAAGAACATGTCAGTTTTCTGTGTAATAAATATGAATCCTATGAATTTAATCATGATGCTTGGGAGCAACGGACTTAGCTAATAAGTAAGCATAGCTAACCACTCAACTCTGCAGATCAGTAACAATGATAATGACAGTAACAGGCCATTCCTGAGTTCTCCTCCTGGGCCAGACTTTGTGCTAAGTGCTTTGTGTTCATGATTTCAATTAATCCTTTAAATAACCCTGTGGGTTAGAAGAGACTTCTTTTTTTTTTCTATTTTATAGATAAAATAGCTGAGGATTTGAAAAGCTGAATAAATTGTCTCAGGGCCAACAACTAATGAGTGTCAATGCTAATTAAGAATAACTCAGGTCTGCCTGCAATGCAAGCCCACACAGACATTTTGTTGCCTTATATCTATGCATTGTGATGTACTAGCTAATGATAAAATAATACTTATTTGGAATAAGAATAAAAGTAAAAATGGAGTGTGTGTAGAACAGCATTTCACTAACTCAACACAGACAGATTGACCTACATTCAGCGAGCCCTCAAGGATACAGCAAGATCAAAATAGACATATTCTCTGCCCTCCTGGGACTTACATTTGGGTGCCAGGGAGTAATCACAGAAATAACTTTAGCAGTGCAAATGTTAACAAGAAAAAGTAGTTGGTGCTACAAGAAAATATTGCAGGAAGCAGTTTAAACTGAAAAGTGACCATCATGGGAAAGATAACCATTTATCAGAAGTTGAAAAGGGGACTATTTTGTGATGTAAGGATATGTGTAGGACACACACTACACTAATGCAAAGGTAGGTCAGGAGAAATCCTTGCAGAATCTTGTATACTTGCAAAGGCAGACGTTCAATATGGTCTTCTGAATGCACCCACAAAGAAAAAAGGCATGTGTCTGTACTATGTATTTATGTATGTGTTCGTCTACAAAGAACAATCAGTTGACTTCATGAAAGACTAATGAAAGCTGAAATTCAGGACCTTAAGACCTGAAATGAATGAGCCAAATGAAAACCACTTTGAAACAAATGAATAGTCTGAGTTTGAATTTAGCAAAACACCAAATCCCAACTTCAAAATTAAGTTAATAGTCATCCAAGACTTTCCTAAGTTGCTGCTTCCAATTATCACAGAAAAATAGCAAAATGATCTGTGACTCTCATTGAAAATATGCCTCCTTAGAATTATTGAGCATGCTTTCCTATCCTGCTTCTTCTGCCTGTCCAGGTAATCACTGCTAGTAATGTTTATGTATCCTTTCTAAGAAATGTATCCTTTCCAATGTTTATGAATCCTGCAAAAAGAAAATTTCATAGACTCACAAGTTTCTAAGTATATACATTCACTATAAATGAATATACAGCTTTATTTCTGCTTGTTTATACATAAAATATATCCTACTATATAAACTGTTTTTCACATTGCTTACTTTGCTCTTATCAATCTATTTAAAGATTGATTTCATTCTTTACCTCTTTTCTCTCTTTCTTTTTACCACTATATAATAGTCCATATATGAATCTACCATAATGTATATTATCAGTACTCTCTTGGTGGACATAAATGTTGTTTCAGTTCTTTGGCTATTACAACCATGATTCAATGAATTACCTTGAAAATATGCACTACTCATGCATGAGTATATCTATAGATCAAGTCTGCAAGGCCTTGGCACTTTCTACTTTTTCTAGATATAGTTAAATATCTCTATGTGTCTGTTTCCCCATGAGTTTTCAACTAAGTGTGCTCTCAAATTTTGGATTTTTATTAGTGTGATACGTGGGGGGAAATTCTATTCATTATATTTTTACTTTGTTTTTATTTTATTTTTAATGAATTTGGGTATCTTTGTAAGCTTAAGGAACATTTGTGGGGGGTTTTCCTGCCTGCTCATATATCGTTCCATTTTGAATTAAATCACTGTTTTTTTCCTAATCAATGTTTTGTTGTGTAATATCATGAAATTAAGATGCCCAAGTATTTTCCAAATCCTACAATAGCTCTAAGTAGCTTGGCTAACTTGCCTGAGCAAACTTACTTGAAATAATGCAAACTAAAAACAAGAGCATTATGAAAATGAAGATAAATAATTCTTCACCTTGACATAAAATTCTTTCCAAGTTTTTAAATCAACTTGCACTGTGCCACTTCTTTTGTGGTCATGGGATTTTTTAAGCACAGCCCGAAGAGAAGAAAAGTGTGTTTAACTTTTCAAAATAAGGAAACTGAAAAAGAAGGAGTGGCACTTTTTTACTCACTCCCTATTATATGATTTGGAGTAACACTTGATCTTTTAAGTTCAATCAACATGTCATCTCCCTCTCCAATCTACTCAAAGAAGGATTTGTGAAAAGGACAGTAAATATAAATATTATTAAATGAGCGACTAGTCTGGGAGGGGGTAGTTAATTTGTGGAATCCTCTGAGCATCTGCCTATGTATTTCCTTGACCTCAGTCTAGGCAGGATTATAGATTCCAAAAGTAAATGCACAATAAAAGCCAAGCTTAGTGCTCTATTTAGTAAGCAATGAAAGTACAAACAGATCTGTTCTTTTATACTGGCATGGCGACTCTTTGTCTGAAATGTAAGAGTTTGTTAGGGGTCAGGATTCTCCCAGTATTGAAAGGCTGACCTCAGCACCCCTAAAACACAGTATCTCATCACACATTCCTTGTTCGAGCATCTTGACTCTCTCCCAGGAACCCCATACAAGTGTTCTCAGTCGAATTTGGAAGACCTTATTTATGTATAGATGTGTCTAAAGGAAAGTTTGGTTAATTTCTCTTCTCTGCCATAGGTATTGCACTCAGCACAATTCCCTGTACATGCTTGGACACAAAGGTTTTGCTTATAAGATGAATCAACGGATGCTGCATCTTGAATATTGATGTTTGCACTTTTTCAGTTGTTTTTTAGAACAGATTCTCAAGCAGTAGAATTTCCAGAGACAGTTATTTTAAAAAATTGCTACTACATCTGCTCTTTACCACTCTTTAGGCTTCTCACCAGCCATCCATGAATTCTCAGAGATAATGAGCTCTGTGGTTCTGTGCGTTCAATTCCTTAAGTGCCCATGACGTATCACAGGGCTCATAGGAACTATAGCTGCATCTAATTTCCTTACAGAATCTCCCTGTTTTATGGTGGCTTTGATTCTCCATTCACAGTGTCTCTCATTTTAGACTGCATCTGACTCTCTTTATTTTTTTTAAAAGGTCTACTAAAAAATCTCCAAAATTATTTAGAGTATTCTATCTTTTCAATGTCATTGATTTAAGGACATTGAAAATGTATAACTCACATAGCCATACACATACTTTGCTATGTTATACAATGATCATAGAGGACATTGAAGAGTTCATTTGCAATCGGATGGCTCATTAGCATGTAGTGATGATAATGTCTATTTCTATGAAGAGATCTCAGATATTGGACTGCATAATGACCACCAGGAGAAAGTAGCATGCCCTCTCCGACTGTCTGCATTCCTCCCCTTTCTTTTCTGTCTGTTTTACACCCTGCGCACAAAGAGAGCGCACTGCTCCTTCATTTTGCACAGAGACCACTATAATTTTTCTTGACATGGCAATTACTTTTTAATCTGGTTAGCATAGACTGTAATGGAACCACGTTGTAAAACATCCTTTCCTGTTTACTCTTTTACTTTGCTTTTAATTTATTGCCATGATTCCAATCCCTTTTATAAACCCATTAAAGCTCAATTACTCACTTTGAAGTCAATCACTAATCAATTCATTTATTTTTGTATTATGGGGAGTAGGGAGACTAGTTACACAAAATGTCTGCATTTCATTAAATTTTGTGATAAAGATCAGGTGGTTCTATGGTTTGCTGTCTAAGGAAAGGGAGAATAAAGGGAAAGTCTCTGGCAGCAGGGGCAGCATCCATAACCTGGTTGATGTAGCAGGTAGGGAACAGGTAATATATGCAGTACCCAAAACATGCACTGAGTTCATGACCTTAAATTGATTAGCAAAGGCAAATGAATAACTGTTGCTTCCTTGTTGGCCAGAGTCTCCTTTGTAAAACTGAGTCAGAGAAATCAAGGGTAAAAAGAAAAGCACATGCTGATAGCGGTTTATACTTTTTAACATGCATGCTCTGCATACCTGGCTTCCCTCATGTTTTCTTCAATATAGCTCTTGAGATAGGTTGCAGAAGGCACTGATTTTTCTATTGTTTAGGTTATAACAATATGTCCCAGAAGAAATTCGAGCAATTTGCCTACAGTCTCATAGTTTCTACATGGAAAATCCTAGATCTTGGTGCCTTGATATATTCTACCAGGTGTCCAGCCTTATGGCATCACTGGGCCACACTGGAAGAAGAAGAGTTGTCTTAGGCCAAACATTAAATACACAAACACTAATAAAAACTGATGAGCAAAAAAAGGGTCTACGTAAATTTACAATTTTGTGTTGGGACGCCTTCATAGCCATCCCAGGCTACATGTGGGCCATGGGCTGTGGGCCACAGGCCACGAGCTGTGAGCTGGACACCCCTCTATTCCATGTCATTCTGGACAGTAAAATTTCCAGGGATTTGGTCTACACTTAGTCCTTTTACTTAAAAATGGTGAGTCACAGGGCTGCTAAATGAGTTTTTCCTATTAGAGTTGATTCTATGAAGGCACACAAGAATTCTATGATGTGTTTGGTTTTTGGCAGTACTATATTAGTAAATCATCTTCAACGAAGAGAGAAAAACAAAACCTCATTTGTAGAATTTGCTGATTTCTGTGGTGTTAATACTAACACCATGACTGATTTTCAGCTTATGCAAACGACAGCTCTGAGCTCAGAGCTGGGAGAAAAGGCACACATGTGGCTCCTCCAAGCCAGGACGAGCGAGCTCCAGCACAGCAGTACATTGCTTCCCTGTCATGAACGAGCACCTTCTGGACCCTACCTGTGAGGTGCGCTGCTCTGAGAACGCACATGCAATATTTCAAGAAATGTGGTTTTTCATATATGAAAAACAGCAAATCTGATCATTCTAAAACATTGTAAGAGTAGCTGCAACATAAGGAATGGGATCTAGTCTTCTTTCAAGAGCTGCATAATCTAGTGCAGGTACGAGACAGGCACACTGTCAACCGTAATTCAGCAGAAAGTCCTCCCTGTGCTAAAACGGCAGTGCACTAGAATGGGCGTGGATACATTCTTCTGGGGGAAACTGATGAAGAAAGAATCTATTGAAGAGTTAGTGGTCGTACTGACACATGAAAAATAAGTAGGTTTTCAACAAAGGTGTAAAAGTAAAGAGAGTTTCCCAGATTGAAGGGCAAATAAAAACAAAGGAAGAGTTCTGAACACATTGTTTGTGGACGTACAAAGGCTAGTGTACATAAAATGATGAGCAAGGAGGTTGACCTTGAGAGACCATCTGAGTGAGCACAGGGCTTCTCACACTGTGGTCTGAGCCTACTGGTGTTTATATCACCTAGGAAACTTTTTTTTTAAATATGTAAATCTGAGGAACCCACCCCCAGTTCACATTCAGAATTTCTCCAGCTCACTGTGCACTGTAAAGTTTGAGGATAACTGTGTGTCATTTTTTTTTTAAATCAGGAGAAATTGAGTAAGAAAAATGGTATTTTAGAGAAAAAAGATTCTAGGTGCAGTGTGGAGTATGGATAAAAAAAAAAAAAAAGAATGCACTGGAATTGGAGACCAAGTTGGATTTAGGCAAGAGATGATGAGGGTTGAAAGCAGAGTAGAGGCCAAAAAAATGAAAAAGATCACCTAGATTGAAAAAATATTTTAGGAGTTCCCAACCCTGAGTCCCTGGACAACTAGTCGACACCTGTTTGGTATTTGGGGTGGGGGGGTCTGTTTATTTTTAAAATGCCCTAAAATTTTATACAATTGAGCGCATTGTTCTGTGGAGAAGATTCATGATTTCACAAAGTCTCGAAGGAGTCTATAAACCACAAAAAGTTGGAAAACCATTGTTTTAAAGGAAAACCTGGATGTGATTCAGAGTTGATTAATTGGGTTGAAGGAAGTGGGTGGGTGTTAAGGGGATGGGGGAAAAAAATAAAAAGACCCGTAGTTCCCAACCTGAAATCAGTGGAAGATTCATGATATTGTTAGATATTATTATTAATGAACAGTGAGGCCCTGGCTGGTGTGGCTCAGTGGATTGAGCACTGGCCTGTGGGCCAAAGGGTCACAGGTTCAATTCCCAATCAGGGCACATGCCTGGGTTGCAGGCCAGGTCCCCAGTAGTGAACACTCAAGAGGCTATACATATTGATGTTTCTCTCCTTCTCTTTCTCCCTCAGTTCCCCTCTCTAAAAATAAATAAATAAAATCTTTTAAAAAAGAGATGCTCCTAGTGTTTAAAAAATAAATAAATAAAACAGTGAGAAGAGGAGCTTTGTTGGAAAATAAAACAAGTTCTCTTTTCTACAGAATAAGCTTAAGCTATTTGCACTTTTTCATTATAAACATGTCCCTTAGACTCATAGAAAGGGCATAGGACACAATGACAAATAATTTTTTTAGTGCTAAATATTCATTGGGTGCTTTCCAAGCCCTTTATATAATTCTAATTTTTATAACAAACAAACAGTACATCTTATTCAAATTTTACAGAAAAATCAAGGTCACTAGCCAAGGTCACAAACCCAGAAAATGGCAAAGACAGTATTCAGACCTTGATGGTGTTCCCAACTGGCCTAAGACCTTATTTTGAACTTCTCTGCCATTGCTTACACCTTGGCATTCAGCGGTTGAAAATGAGGTTGATTGATTTGAGCAAAGAGATAATGATGTTTTCATTGGGAAGAAGTTTAGCTACAGAATCCATGGCGTTTTGTCCACATGTTTAAGGATGGTGTTGTCTTGGACGAAATCAGAAAAGAGAAACCCACTAAGGCAAAAGATGCCGGTGTGAGCATCACCAAGGAAAATCAAGATTATCTTAAGTATTACAACTTTATCTTGGATCCATCTCTGAAGCAAGCTCAATGCTCTTTCTCTACACTATGCACTTCTGTTCATCTTCTTCTTCTATTAATAAGTCACTAATTTGATTTGCAAGCCCATAAAAGAAAGCTCGGTACAGTCAAGCATTCCTTTTAAAAAACCTGTGATTGAGATGATAAGTGTTTGAACAGGGTGATAGTTGGACAATGTCTGCATAATGTTAAAAATAAGCAATTAATAGAAACACATAGTTATTTAAACATGGTCTGTTACAAGTGTAAAGCTGCATTTATGGTCAAAGTTTTTTCCACTGCGTTATATTGCAATAGAAGCCGAGCTGTTTTTCCCATTCTCTCAGGTAGACAGTTTCCTTGGCTTAGAGTGAAAAGAATTGAGATAAAGCAAAGCAAGCCTCTGACTGTATGTTCACTCACTTCCTAGTTAACTAGATTGTCCTGGTGGGATTGGAGGACAGAGGGGGAGCTCTTCGTAGAAAAATGGAAAGCTGAGAGCAGTCATTGTAAAGGAAGTGGAAATCTGTTCAATTCGCAGTATACTTTTGGATTTCGTATTAGGGATCAGGAATTATGAAAATGTAAGAGGTGAGAGAAGGGTGGGTCCACATAGACTAAGTAGAGGTTTGAGTTTCCTAAGCAGTCGAGAGCCTGCACTATGAGAACACGAGACAACAAAGATGGAGTGTTATTTCTTCCTCTCTATTGATTTTATTTCTCAAAAAATGTATACCCTGACATTGCTATAATAGAATAAAAAATAGACTAAATCAAGAACTCCAACAAATCAATAACATTTTTATGTTTGAAAAGACGTATTCTTCAGAAATATCATTTGGTCTTCCATCAGCTAGGTTTGGTTTGGTTTTGTTTCCATTCCAGATTCTCTTGAGGAAAAGCCTAAAGGGAATCTCTTCTCCAGGGAACAGAGACAGGGGCTCCTTCCTAAAACCGTGGGAGACTTCATTCTGTGGGTTATAGCACTCTCACTTCTAGTCTTGGAATCCCCTACAAGGGTGTCCCCGCTCCTCCAACTCCCCCTCCATGGCCAAGCCTTCCCTAGGGTTCTCGAGATCGTCTCTGCCTTCCTCCGTCCCCTTCAGTGACCTTGAGCACAAGTCCCCATTGCTGCACACCAGCGTTTCTCTAACTTGTCCCCCAACCGATGCCCAACCCAATCGTGCCTCACGTCAGTGCTGCTCTCACTGTGGGTCTCCTCTCAGTGACTCTCGATAACCCTACTGCATGGGCGCCAAGTCTACATGCCTCTGCTCAGCTTTTTGGGTCCTCCCACATCTCCCCCTTATCCTTCTTTAATGTTGTTTTTTATTCTCTGATAAAAAGAAGCAACAAGCCAAAAAGTAAGTCACCTGGGCTAAGCCCGCAATACCAAACCAAAAGTTTATACCTGACCAGGTTACAGTTTTGACTTTCCCCGTCATACATGTGATCCTAACAGGTCAGTGTGGAATTTTCTGGTCAGTAACATGAGGGAATTTTCCTAACAGACTCTATTGTCCGCCCAGAGGATGATGACCTTGCCTGAAGTAATCCTTTTCCTGTGTGTTTCTTTATGACATCCTTGTGTGTTCAGCTCCTTCTCAGTCTTTGAAAATGTTTTCCGTCCTGTAGACCTCAGGAGCTCCTTTCTCTTTGCTAGATGGGATGCTGCCTGACTCATAAATTATTTCATAAAAGCAAGTAGCTCTTTTAAGTTTTACTCCGTTAAAAGCTGTTCTTTAACATCTCCTACACAGAAAATCCAGGTTTTGTCAGAAAGACCTCCTGTTTAAACTGCCACTTTCCTGTCTTCTAATTCTACCGTGTCACGCCAACTTTTTATCTATTTAAGTTGCTCTCCGATTCACAATTCCATCTCCTCAATTGTGATATATTCAAATGCTAAGACTTAAAATCCAGTTCAAGTGTTATTTCCTCAAGAAAGTGTTCTCTAAGCATGCCAACTTTCATTTATCTCATTCTCTGGATTCCGAGAGCACACTTAACGTCCACACCAGATGATCCGTCTCCCCTGATCAGACACTATTGTTTTTCTCTCTGCAGAAGCTCTGAGTAGATTAGCATTGCCATCCAACCACTTGTTAAATTGCTTAACGGCAGTATAAATGCACATTACGCTTGAATATAACTTTGCAGGAAAGGGTGCTTAATAGACACTCAGTAAATTCTCAATACTTGACATGTAATCCACAGATCCATAATTTGGACCAATTTAATTGATTCTCTTCCATATGCCAGGTATATCATGGTAGAAGCCTTTCTGAAGTCTTTTGTCATTATTGGAGCAGAAAGAATCCTTTCCTGGAGAAGAGAATTCATGCACAGGGATATGGCTGTCCAATCTTCTGGAACATTCTTCTGATATGTTTACAAGGCATGTCTGACCTATGGAAATTTTCTCCCCTCCAGGCTATCATTGAAGAACAAGTATAAGAGACTTGAAATCTTCTGTAACTCAAAGGAGAGAAACATACTCCTTAATGAGTATCATCTCTTTTGTTTCAGATTGTTTCCTATCCTACTTACCACTGAATCAGAGCAATGGTTTATGGGGTGAACACACGATCAATTGTTACAAGGTTTTGTAACAGGGTGCAGCCGAGAGGGGGGCCCCCAAAAGGGATTTGGAATGGGGTCCAGAACTCAAGATGTCCAGGAATTATTAGGATGTCCTACCCCTTCCCCCACAGATGTGAGTTGGGGGAAAGGACACATGGAGCAGGGCCATTAAGAACTGTTTTGCATAGCAGCAACTTTGCAGTTAACCTCTGGCGTGGTCATTTAACATATCTATAACCTTTAACTGGTTTCATAGATATGTTGAAAAGCTGTGGCCATGCTCTGAGCCAGGGGGATGGAAAGTGACTTCCACCCAAGATGTAGCTGGGAGGTCACTCCCCCTGTTTACAGCACCTGTGTGAGAGCTTGGAGGTGATTGGCTCCACGCTCTGGGGCCAGCCTGCCCAGACTCATGATGGCAGCCCAGTAAAGCTAGAAGGATACAGGAGTGCTGGCAAGTGTAGCCGATTGTGGGAGGAGTCGGAAATGGGGCTGCAGAGGAAGATTGGCTCAGGAGATTTAAACCGAGGCTCGGCAGCCATTGGAGAGAGGACCCTGTGGCTGTGGCAGTGAGGAGGGAGCCATGCGCTTCTGGCAGAGTGGAGACCCCTGCAGCCATGTGAAGGAGAGAGAGCCACGAGGCTTTGCCAGAGCGGGGACCCCCACAGCTTCAGTAGGGGAACCACCCTGTGGCCTTAGCAGAGAATCACCACTCAGCTTTCGCAGAGTGGTGACCCCTCTTTGCTGCAGCTTTGCAGAGAGATCCACACGGCTTTGCCAGAGTGGGGACCCCCACAGCTTTGGTAGAGTAGACCACGTGGCTTTGGGGTGCTCCTTTTGGCCACGTGGCCTGGGAAGCAGAAGAGACTTTGCCTGGAAAATGGGTACAAAGAACTCTTGCCAGTAGGCCATGAGAAGGTGCCACATGGCTTTGGATTCATTAGAGATCCTGCCTGGATGGCAACACAGCTGACGGTGCCAGGAGCCTGGATCCCGGATGTTTGCTTCTTTTCCTGAGATATGATACCCCAAATTAGGGCAGGGGGGGAAGGAAGCACTGTGGGTGTTTGTGAGTATCCAACAGGACTTTGATATTTCAATGGGGACGTTAGGTCACTACTTTAAGACTGTATGTCTTTAAATAAACATTTCCTTTCCTTTTCACAAATCTCTGGCATTGAGAGATGTCTTTCCTATCTGGCAGAGGACTTAACGAACCTGTGTGTGTGTGTTTGGTAACAGTTTGGGAAGAACATCCTCACAAAGTCACCAAATCTTCTGTACCGTGGACAGGGCCAAAGGGCTGGCAGGTCAGAATGGCTGGGACCTGCTGGCAAGGCAAGTCCTCTGGCCTCTTCAGTGGAGATCTGCCCTCCCACAAGGCTTTTTCAGAGTTGCTGTGCCTCGGCAGTCCTGAAAATGGTGATCCCAGAGGCAAAAGTGAACATTTGGTTGCAAATGAGAAGCTAACCCCCTTCCTAGCTTTCCTGGGTGTTTTTTTTTATACTCTTTTTCATTTAAATAAACAAATTAGACGTTCTGAAATTCAAAGGCCTATACAATGAAAGCAGTCGTTGTTCATGATGGATTAGTCTGGTGTTTAAAAAGAAGGCACAGAAAATGCAAAACGCGCTGCCACCACTGGTTGCATGAGAAATAGATCACAGGTGACACTGGCTTCTGTTTCGCCTGTGGGAGGTGAGGGAGAAACACACCCACAGAAGAATCCTCTTCACTCAGGGATAATGGGTGGGAGGCTTCTGGGCTATGTTGGCATATTATTCTTTTGGGAGCATCTGTATACTCCCGGAAAATCTAGCTGCTTAGAATATTTTTCATCTGGAAACTGAAAATCAGGCTCAGATTAACTGAGAAGAAACTCCAGCACCCCTCAACACCCTGCATCTACATCATGTTATGTTGAGTCCTCATACCCGAAAACAACGGTGGGTCACTCTGTTAATAAAGGCTCAAGTAGTTTATATGGAAGGAAATCTTGATATGACGCCTTCAAATTCTGGAAATAAGGTAATTCTTTATTTACAACATATCTAGAATTTGTACGCCTGTGGTTTACATATGTCTAGGTTATTGGGGTGAGAGGTAAAGTCGAAGGAGCCGTGGCTTTGGTTTGCTGCACTGTAGCCTAGGCGCTCAATACATACAGGACCTCCATGGGGTAGTTACTCATCCTCCCAAACACTTGGAAATTATCGGGAGTGGACTATAGCTGCTTCTAGCAACTTCTAAGATTTGATGTACTCCTCTTTCTGTCTTCTATTCCTAGTGATTAGAAGTGGGACCTGGAGAATGCAGCCATCTTCTGAATGGTCCTCCTTTATCCAAGCCATCTACTGCCAGGCTGGTCCTCCCAAAGAAAATGTCTAACCAGCTACTCTCCTGTCTCCCCCAGTCCTCCACTTCTACTGAGTTCAAACTGCCTAAAAAGACATTCAGAGGCCTCAGCCTTTTGGCCCCAGACTAATTTAGCTGTATTTAGCTTAGGGGTCAATTTCACCTTACGGCGCACTGGAGTTTATCAGCTCTTCGCTGCCACCGGCTGGTTTCCCAACATGCCCTGGAGTTTTATGCCTTCTTGGCTTTACTTTGTTATTTCTTGGCTACGGAGCCAGAAGTCCCAGATTCAAGTTCTACTGCCATCTTCATAGATGCGAAACCTTCAAAGATCATTTAAACTCTTCCCAGTTGCAACTTCTTTAAAATGGGGATAAAATTTACCTAGTAGGTTTCACAAGGGTTTGGAAGATTAAATGAGGTAATGCTGGGGAAAGAAGACATTACGGGCTGGAAATGTTATTGGTTAGATTGATACGTTACTCCTGACAGACATGTTGGTCAGGTCTACGGAGAAAAACAGCCTGTGTGGATTTATTTGGGGATGACAGTTAGCTTCGTTAGCAAGGGTTTTCAGCCTCAGCACTATCGATATTTTGGGGCTGGACACTTTGTTATGGTGGCTCTCCTGGGCACTGGAGGACATTAGCAGCATCCCTGGCTTTTAGCCACTAGATGTTAGTTGCATCATCTTCCAAAGTCATGACAACCCAAAATGTTTCCAGATATGAACAAATGGCCCCCACCCCACTTCTCACCTCCCAGGGCAGAGAACAAAATCACCCTGCTAAGAACCACTGTTAGAGACTTCAGAGATATTATGTCCACCTCACTGTCCTAGTATACTGAATACAATTTTCTAAAAAGACACAATCTCCATTTTGGGCACATTATAAACTAGGAGGCAGACAGATATGTAAGCAGCTCCTTATGAATCATGTCCTCCAAAAAGGATTGTTATAAAAGAAACCTAAAGTCAAAGCATCCGAGGTGGAGAAGGAGCCATTAAGATTTGGAGAGTGGAGGCTGCATTCAATGAACAGCACAAAGAGAAATTTGCTTCAGCATCAGTCTGGGGATCAGAAAGGTAACCTTTGGCTCCTGGTAAGCTCGCCATTAAAGGTGAATTTCAATATGGCTGTTGCTAGGGAGACTGAACAGGTAAGAGTTTTTGCAGACACTGAACTTTAAAAGAAGCATGGCAGAGAGGAAGGATGGAAATAAAAGAACTCAAGAGAAATGTCAGGCTCTGTAGGACTGTTTTGTTTTTCTTAACTTGTGCTAAACCTACCATCTCGGTCCACTCTGGTAGTCCCCTTTGCTTTCCTTTCCTCGCTATTTCTCCTCCTTAAGAAATAATATTTATATTTTTGCAGTTCAGGTTTTGAAGTCTTAATACCTCCACCCCCACCTCCCACGATTGGGTGGCATCGAAGGGAGTCTAAATTACTGGAGGATTCTGGTGAACCATAGTGGTGGCCTTCCCTGATTTATTCTAGGCACATAGATCATCAACACTGCGTGGGCAGAGTGAGGACATTTGGGAAACTCAGTTTTAATGATAGTCCTCCCTCCTAGTCTATAAGAAATTAGAGAGGTATACAGTTTACCATTGGGACCAAATTACACAAGCAAGTGCATAGCAACCCACGTGGTTGTCAGGACAGTAATTCAAAGAACTAGAAGCTGGAGAATATGCCATATTGACAGCGCCCAACCTGGGGCTTTCGAGGTCATGGCTACGCGACACCTGCTTTATTCCCCCCTTCTCAGCTAATGCTGAGAAAGCCAGGGAGGATGGAGATGGTAGGCTGTAAAACACGATCGCTGTAAATATCTCTGCATGTGTCTTGCTGACAGTGGGAAGTCCAGCTCTGGAAAAAACACTGTCAGCAGTAGCATCTATTTATGTGAAGGATTAAACTAGAAAATGCTTATTCTTGTTGATATTTTTAGGAGTTCTCCCAGAATTTTGAAACTGTTTTCAATATGCTTTTTTGCATGCTTGGACTTTCACAGTTATAACTGATTCTGTTGAATCCATCCATAGTTTTGGATTGACCAAAAACACTTAACACCTAAATTAAATAGGAAATGAGTGATCAATTTTTTTAAAAAGCCTTGCATCAGATGTCAGGAAACCTGCATTGGAATCTCAGATGTAGCAATTATCAGTTAGTTGACCTTGAAAATGTCACTAACCTTTGTCATAAGACCTCGATATCAATGTAATGAAACCTATTACTTAAAATTTCTAAAAAGGTCAGGTAAATTGCTATACATGAAAGCATTTGGAGACTACACAGTTAGATAGAGAGAATGAAAAAGGAAAAAAAGAAAGGCAGGAGGGAAGGAAAAAAGGGGAGAAGGAAGGAAGGAAGGAAGGAAAGAAGGAAGGAAGGAAGGAAGGAAGGAAGGAAGGAAGGAAGGAAGGAAGGAAGGAGCAAAAAGAAAAGAGAAGAAACCCAGGACTTTCAATATTTTATTTTAAAAACTTGACCAATTCAAAACAATTTTTTCAGCTTTATTGGGGTATCATTGACAAATAAATTTATTTGATATATATATGTAGAGTGTACAGTGTGATGATTTGCTATATGTATACACTGTGAGAGAATTCCCTCTATTGAGTCCATCAACACAGCCATCACCTCACACATTTGTCTTCTTTTTTTTTTAGAGAGAACAGTTAAGTTTTATTCTCTTAGCAAATTTCAATTATACAATAGAGTGTTATCAGCTATAGTCACGATTTTATATATCAGCTCCTCACATGTTACTTATCTTATGACTAAAGTTTACAACCTCTTTTACCTACCTCTCAGATGTCGCTGTTTTGCCCATCCCTAGCCCCACTGGCAACCAATTTTTCTGTGCTCTGTCCACTTAATCTGTAACAGAATCTGTAAGTTCACTCTGTAAGTCCAAATTTATTATTTCAGATTCCGCATAAAATTGATACCATGCACTATTTGTGTTTCTCTGCCTGGCTAATTTCAGTTAGAATAGCTGAATAATGTTCTCCATGTTTATTCATGTTGTCACAAATGACAAGGTATCTTTCTTTTTTAAGGCTGAATAATAGTCCATTGCGTATGTGTGTATGTACACCATGTTTTCTTGATCTGTTCCTTCATCACCAAACATTTAGGTTGTTTCCATACTTTGGCTATTGGGAATAATACTGTAACAAACGTGGGCATACAGACATCTCTTTGAGATAATGGCTAGCAAACTAAAAGCTTCTGCTCAGCAAAGGAAACCATCAACAACAGGAAAAGGCCAACTGCAGAATGGGAGAGAATTCTTGCAAATCACAAGTCCAATAAGGGTCAACATCCAAAACCTGGAAAGAACTCATGGTGGGAATGTAAACTGGTATAACCATCATGAGAAACTTGTGGAGGTTCCTCAAGAAATTAACAATGATTCAGCAATTTCACGTCTGGATATATACCCAAATGAAACCAAACACTGTTTAAAGTGAGGTTAGAAATATTTCTGAGAGAACTATTAGATCCTGGTTAATGGCCACCTTAGGTTAAATACTGACTATATGCATGGTGGGGAGGAGAGAAAGTGACTTGCTTTTCATTTACCAAGAGCTTGGTAAATAACCAGTGTCAAGCCCAACCTAAATCTACAACTTGGCTGATGGATCTTCACTGATGGATGAAAGGGATTTACCTACCCAAGACCACCTGAGGAGACTTATTGTTAGGAAATGCTAATGTTTCATGTGTTTCCATTAAAGGGTAAATAATAGCTATGGAGTGAGGGTAGCGACCTCATTGAATATGACTGAAAGGGTTACTTCTGACTGACACCCGCTTGTTAAGATGGTCACAAAAATAGGACAGTCTTGCTTGAGCCCCAGTTGTTTTTGAGAGTAATCATCTAAAAAGAACATTTGCATTTTAAATAAGCCAATCTAATAATTGTATCTTCTTTGCTCATATTTAAGTAAAAGGGCAACATAAGGTGCTGCAATTGGTTTGCAACAGTCTACCAACTGAGGGCTATTTTTGTTGTTGATGTTGTTGCTACTTTCTTGCTTGACCGATTGAGTGTTGTGGTTGTTTACATTTTCTTACGATAAGTGACAGAGGACATTTTGTTTTCATTTTAGTTTCCCATTAGTAGGGTTTGCTGCCGTCAATCAGACAAGACCCAGATGTAATTTCACTGATGAGTAAGACATCTCCGCCAACTGAATTCCTATTGATTAGCATCTGATTTTGTTTGTCAGCAAAAAGAAAAACTTATTCTTTAATGGCATGTTTGGGGACATAATCAGTGGGTGCATGTGTGTGTGGGAGGGGTGTGGACAGAACGGTCTCTTTCAACAGCTGATGAAACCGTATTAGTGTGTATGGTCATTGCTGCTCTCAACCATAAAAATAGCATTTGCAATCTCAAAGCAGCCAACAGCTTGTCCTGAAGATGCAAGGAAGGGTTGACTCGAAGTTCTCAGTTGGCCTGAGATGGGGGGCATGACATGCTGACTTTGGGCCCAAGGTCCCTCGCTGTTCATGCAGCTCTCTGGTTCCTCCTCCCCAGAGGGCTTGGGGGGTCGTATGCAAGCCAGTCCTTCTCATCAGGGGGGAGAAGGAGAAGAACAACAATGCCTACTGACCCATTACAGCTTTGGGGGAAATACAGCAGCATGAAGGCAGGTTCCTCACCAGAAGAGTCAACATAGGACTCTGGGGGCAAACAGAACTTCCTAGAGTCTCATGAACAGCCATACACGGCAGATTATATTTCACTCCAGCACTTACCAAGAAGTTGTTTATACATTACGTCATTTGACCATCACTGCAATCTCATGAGGTAACTAATACTATTATCTTTATTTTAAAACTGGAAAAACCAAGGCCTAAAAATGTGACTCATCCAATATTATACAACTTGTAATTTTGAGCCCATGTCTCTGGCCCCAAATCCAGGATTCTGTCCAATACATTGGTTTTTCTCTCTTGCTTTATTAAGGAAATGTATTTCCCATGCTTTTCAAGTGAAAATCTTATCTCCCATTGGTAATAATTTCCCCTAATGAGAATCTTTTATTACAAATCATATAAACTTATAATAATTTATGAGTGTAAATAATGTATTAAGTAAGTGTCATAAGGAAAGAACTTAAAAAAATCAGTGTTAAAAGCATTACAACGAACCTATATGCATATCACTGATATGCTACTTTCATATTAACCTGTGTGTCTTCATCATGAGAGGGAAGCAAAGGGTCACACTATGATTAAATAATACATAAAATTTCCAGGAACAACTTAAATGAAATGGATTTTCTTAAGTGATTGACCGAAGACCTATCAAGAGTTCCCACTCTATTCCCTACACAGTCAAGAGTGTTTCTGGTCAATTGTGGCCCTGAAGGATTTAAGAGGTCAGAATGTACTCACAGTACGAAGACAGGGTAACAGATACAAGGGAATTGGCATACAAATATGCAGCCATTCAGTCTGTGTGCATCTAAGATTTTCTGAAAGAGCCCACCTGCTCTCAAGTGGTAATAAGAACTTATTTAGCTGAAAATGGGCATGTTACCTCCATCAAAGCGAGATGCTACTTCATGAAGCAAGGTCATGAAGCAGTGTTACTGATTTGCACTTCAATATCATGTTTTGGACTTTTTTCCGCATGAATTTCATTTCTGCATTTCTGTAAAACTCTTGTTGATCATATTCTTTTACATCTCAGATTTCATCTTCTAT
>PVKM010024390.1:0-20527 GCA_004027735.1 Carollia perspicillata
TCCCCCCCTTTAGTTCATGTCCATGGGTCACACATGTAAGTTCTTTGGCTTCCACATTTCCTATACTACTCTTAACCTCCCCCTGTCTATTTTCTACCTACTGTTTATGCTACTTATTCTCTGTACCTTCACCCCCCTCCCTTTCCCACTCCCCCACTGATAACCCTCCATATGATCTCCATTTTTGTGAATCTGTTCTTGTCCTAGTTGTTTGCTTAGTTTGTTTTTGTTTTAGGTTCGGTTGTTAATAACCGTGAGTTTGTCATCATTTTAGTGTTCTTATTTTTTTTCTTTTTTTTCTTAGCTAAGTCCCTTTGACATTTCATAGAATAAGGGCTGAGTGATGACGAACTCTTTTAACTTGACCTTATCTGGGAAGTACTTTATCTGCCCTTCTATTATAAATGAAAGCTTTGCTGGACAGAGTAATCTTGGATATAGCCCCTTGCCTTTCATGACTTGGAATACTTCTTTCAGCCTCTTCTTGCCTGCAAAGTTTCTTTTGTGAAATCAGCTGACAGTCTTATAGGAACTCCTTTGTAGGTAACTATCTCCTTATCTCTTGCTGCTTTTAAGATTCTCTCCTTATCTTTAATCTTGGGTAGTGTAATTATGACGTGCCTTGGTGTGTTCCTCTTGGGTCCAACTTCTTAGGGACTCTCTGAGCTTCTTGGACTTCCTGGATGTCTATTTCCTTTGCCAGATTGGGGAAGTTCTTCCTCATTATTTGTTCAAATAAATTTTCAATTTCTTGCTCTTCCTCTCTCTCTGGTAACCCTATGATTCACATGTTGAAATGTTTAAAGATGTCCTGGAGGTTCCTAAGCCTCTCCTCATTTTTTGAATTCTTATTTCTTCATTCTGTTCTGGTTGAATGTTTCTTTCTTCCTTCTGGTACACATTGTTGATTTGAGACCTGGTTTTCTTCCCTTCATCATTGGTTCCCTATACATTTTCCTTTATTTCACTTAGCATAGCCTTCATTTTTTCATCTAATTTGTGACCATATTCAACCAATTCTGTGAGCATTCTGATTACCAGTGTTTTGAACTGTGCATCTGATAGGTTGGCTATCTCTTCATTGCTTAGTTGTATTTTCTCTGGAGCTTTGATCTATTCTTTCATTTGGGCCTTTTTTTTTTTTATCTCCGCACGCCTGTTACATAGTAAGGGGTGGAGCCTTAGGTGTTCACCAGGGTGGGGCAACCCACATTGCTGCGTTGTGACGCTATATGTGGGGCAGGGGTCCAAGAGGGAACAATGCTGCTTGCTCTGCCCTCTGTCAGTTTTCAGTCATTTCCCCAGCTACTCACAAGTGAAATGGGCCCTTCTGGGGCTGATTCCCAGGTGGGTGGGCTTGTATACGTTTTGGGACCCTGTTGGTCTCTCCAATGAACTCTCCTGTGAGGCTGGAAGTTTCTCCCACTGCCACCTCAACCCCCACAGGTGTTTTTCAATCAGAGGTTTGAGGCTTTATTTCCTTGCACTGGAACCCTGGGTTACATGGTCTGTCTCACTCCCCAGTTGTTCCTCCAGTTTATCTACATGAAAATGTAGGACCACCCAGACCATAATCCGCCACCTCATCAGGTCCACCAGCTGCAGCCTTGTCCACTAGCCACAGCCTTGCCCACCCTGGTCCGCCAGCAGCTGCCTTACTGTGAGTCCTCTCTGCCCTGCTGACCATCTCCGCCCCTCCTACTGGTCTGGATGCATGTGTCTTCTTTAACTCCTTGGTTGCTGGACTTCCATACAGTTCAATTTTCTGTCAGTTCTGGTTGTTTTTTGTCTTTAAATTTGTTGTTGTACTTCTTTTCATTGTGTGAGGAGGCACACTGTATCTACCTATGCCTCCATCTTGGCTGGAAGTCCCTGGATTGAAGATTTTTAAACATACATCAGCTTATATCGTTTTAATGCTAGAACTATCCGATGGCTTCCTATCGATCTTAGAACAAAGCCCCAGATCCCTCACAAGGTCCTCACCACCTGCCAATTTTACCTCCCAAAGGCCACCTGCACGCTTGCTCTCCTTCTGCCACTCTGGTTTTCTGACCCACCACAACCAAATTTGTTTCTGTCCCAGTGACTCTGTGTTTTCTGGTTCTTCTGTCTGGAATTCTTTGCCATCTGAAACCATCTTGTTTCACGGTTGATGAAACAACTCTTTCCACTGGCACATGAGCTCAGGGAGAGCAGAGTTCGCTCTCTTTTGTTCCCTGACACACCCCTTGCATCTAGAATTGTACTTGGCACAGAACAGGTGCACAAAATTCTTTGAATCAAGAATAAAATACACATCAGACTGCTTGAATAGATTTGTACACTTTTATCCAACTGGACCACTTGTGTTTGTGTGAATTATAACCACCTTGGTCTTTTTGTTTCCTTTCATTGTGGTTTTTTGGTTGTCCTGTTAAAAAGTTCTATTGTGCTTGAGGTCTGCCATCCTCTAGCCTCCACCTGCTAGTCCTACCTCTTGGAGCCAGTCCAAATCTGCTTTATAGCACTCAAGTCCATTCTCCATACCATAGCCAGAAGAGTTTGCTAAAACTCTGATCTCAATCATGGCTCTTCCCAGCATAAAGCACTTCAAGGCTCCCTGTTACTCCAAGGATAAAGTCAAAACCTCAGTGAAAGGGGCATGCAATGGCTTTTCAGAGTTGGCCTTATAGCAGGCAATTTGACCTCAAATAGCCCTCCCCTTCTTCCTTTTAGCAACATAAGCCCCAAGTTTAGGAAGGTGCAGAGCCACCTCAACAGTTTGTTCCTCTCTGCCTCTTGTGCAGGTAGGTGTGACCAAGTTCTGTGCAAGAGGATGTGAATGGATGTATGTACAATTCTGAGCCACATTCTTAAAAGGGCACTGTTTGCACTCCACTTCCTCTTGTTGTTTTACTTTTTGGTGCCAGGTGTGAGGTGAGTGTGGTGTTAAGAAGTCAGCTTTGGTCACATGGAATAAAGAATATCCCTTTAGAGCAACAAGCAAAAAGAAACCTGGGTCCTGAGTGATTTTGTGAAGCAGAGGCCTTGCTCCCCAGACCTCTAACTGTACTGCCATGGAAAAGAGAAGGAAATCTGCCTTGCTTCTGTCATTGGTTTCTGTGAAGAAAGCCAAATCATCAACCTCATAAACACAGGTCTCACCTAAGCTTTGCCTTCTCATCTCTCCCTGCCCCTCCTTCTCATTGCATTACTGTTATGCTTCAGCTAAATTGCATCATTTACCCTGAAGTCTCCTTCCGATAGAACTACCAGCCCTTCCTCTGGCCCACGTGTTGTTTCCTTCCTTTGTGACTCAATTCAAATGTTACTTCCTCTCTGAGAAGTCTCCAATATCTTTGGGCAAAGCAGGACATCCACACTTCAAGGGTGCTCCTAGGGCATTTATGCAAACCATATAACTGGCCCCTTGGGATTCCTTGTCAATCCATGCCAGCTTAAGAACCCTGGTCTGTCTGTCTCTATCCACCTCCCACAGGCTGTTTTGTTATACAGAGGCTGCCACACAGTCAGGTCTCTGTGAACATCTGTTGAATGAATAAAGAAAGATTCCCTGGCCGCTGCACACTGAGCACATACAGTCACTAAAGTGTGGAAGACTTTTTAGCAAGTGCTCTTGTGAAATCAAATTTAACCTCACTGGTATTTATGCACTTGGTCTTCCATATCCAAAATACATACAACTCCACTATGTTGAGGAGATGCATGCTCAGGGGCGTGTGTGGACAGTTTGGGGAATGTTTGATGACATCTGGGCAAGCTTTCCAGAAGAACCAAGCCCCTAGTTACAAATCATACAAAGAAGGGCAGATTTATGGATTCAGAAGGAGCATGTTGTATCATGTTCTCTTTCTATGTATTTCTTTTCTGCTTTTATTGGTATTATTATTGTGTTATGATCATTGCGTTGTGGTATGTATTACAAGGAAGGTCACAGGGCTTAAATATTCCTGTGTCCTCTAGGAGCAGGGCAGGCCACATTGCACTGGCAACTTGTAGCCCAGGCTGTGGCCAGCTCTCTCTCATCTGCTGCTGCTGCTTCAGGCCCTGGTTTACCACCATCTCATCCAGTTACACACCCAGATATTTAGATTGCATTTCTGAATTATTTTCCTCAGGTACTACTCTTCTCACATTGCCTACCATCACTTGCCTGTATTGCAAAAACTGACTTCAAACACCCTTCGGTGCTCCTCAGAAGTGCTGTCCACCCTGTGCAGAGTGGCTTCTCTGGAAAGCAGATCTTTCTCCTGGCATTCTCTGTAGCTGTTGGGCTTACCAAGAGGATGGCGAGCCAGTGTCAGGTGTGAGGTCCTCCACAACCAGCCCTGGCAACACTTGGCTCCATGGCATCCTGGCCTTGTCCCCCTTGCCATTCTCAAGCACTCGCCAGTGTTCTTGTACATTTATGTCTTTGGACACGATGCTCTTTGTGCCTACAATGGCCACCCTAGAAACCTCCTACCCATTTGTCCTTGAGGACTCCATTCCAGCCCATCTCCTCAGGAAGCTGTCTGTGTAGCCCTCCACTCATCAACCCTGGGTAGGCCCCTTCTTTTGGGTCTGTGGTTCCACAATGCTAAATATACATCTCAGTTACTGCACAGACACTGGTGTTTCATCACTGTCAGGCATGGGCCTGTCTCTTCCACTAGACTGTAAGCTTCCTGTGGGCAGGAGATCTGCTTTGCTTCCTAGTGGCACTAGACCACCTTTCCCTACAACACCAAATAGATTCTATTCTCCCCCTCTTGGCCCCAGGCCCACTAAGGCAATATGCATTGTAATGAGACTTTACCAAACTTATCTAGTGGATTTCCAAATATGAGATCATTATAAAGATTAGCTTCATTTCAGTCACAATCAGTCAATGGCAGTAAGCTAATCTAAAAGAAAAACTACCCCAAACAACATACAGGTCCAATGCAAATCCTATCAAAATTCCAATGCCATTGTTCACAGAAACAGAAAAAACAATCCTGAAATTTGTATGGAACCGTGAGAAACCCTGAATAGTCAAAGCAATATTGAGAAAGAAGAGCAAAGCTGGAGGCCTCAGACTCCCTGATTTAAAACTATATTACAAAGCTACTGCAATTAAAACACATGCTATTGGCTGCAAAACAGACACACAGATCAATGGAACAGAACCCAGAAATAAACCTACACATCATGGTCAATTAATTTACAACAAAGGAGCTAAGAATATACAATGGCGAAGGATAATCTCTGTGATAAATAGTGTTGGGAAAACTGGATAAGATGAAAAAGAATTAAACTGGATCACTATCTTACACCATCCACAAAAATTAACTCAAAATGGATGCAATACTTGAACTTAAGACCTGAAACCACCAAACTCCTAGAAGAAAACATAGGTGGTAAGCTCTCCTTGACATAGGTCTTGGCGATGATTTTTTTACTATGACACCAAAGGCAAAAGTAACAAGAACAAAAAAAGCAACAAGTGGGAATACATGAAACTAAAAAAGCTTCTGCACAGCAAAGGAAACCAGCAACAAAATGAAAAGCCAGCCTATTAAATGGAAGAAAATAATTGCAAATCATATATCTAATTAAGAGACTAATATCCAAAACATATAAAGAACTCACACAACTCTATAGCAAAGAAACAAACAACCCAATTAATAAATGAGCTGATCTGAATAGACATTTTCTGAAGACAGATGGATTGCCAATAGGTACATGAAAAAGTGCTCAACATCACTAATCATCAGGGAAATGCAAATCAAAAATCACAATGAGGTATTTAACCTCAAACCTGTTAGAATGGCTATCATCAAAAACACAAGAAATAAGTGTTAGCAAAGATGTGGAGAAAAGGAGACTTGTGCACTATTGGTGAAAATGTAAACTGCTAAAACCACCATGAAAAATAGTATGCAGGTTCCTCAAAAATTTAAAATGATCCAGCAATTCCACTTAAGAAAACAAAAACTCTAATTCAAAAAGATATCTGCACCCTGTTTTTATTGCAGCATTATATAGATAACCAAGATATGGAAGCAACCTAAGTGTCCCTTGATGAATGGATGAGTAAAAAACTGTAAGATATACGTATATGTAAGATATACGTATATCTTACAGTTTTTTACTATGCAGCAAAGAAAATTATTCTGCATTGTGTGTGTGTGTGTATCTCCAAACTCATAGATACAGAGAACAGATTAGTGGTTGTAAAAGGCAGGGAGTAAAAGAAGGGTGGGAGAAATTGGCGAACTAATTTTTTTAAAAGTAAATTGAATGAAATTTTTAAAAAAGATAGAGTGGCTAAGGCTCTAGAGCTGTACTGTTGAGTTTAAAAATAAATAAATAATACTTAATAATAATAATAATAATAATAAACATTTTAAAACTTGGAAACAGTTCTTTATGAAGAAAGTGCATGTGAAAAACTTCATTGTCTAGAATGCAATTCTTGTTTCCACCAATTTCATAACATCAATAGTGATTATAGAAGATAAATCTAGTTTAGCATCAAACAGACCTGATTTCAAACTCCACTTGGGAGACCTTGGGGGAATCACTGAGCTTCTCAGAGCCTTAGTTTCCACATCTGTAATAACGGTAGTATCTAAGACATTGGATTTGATAAGAATTAAATGAGGAATTGTATATAATGGACATGGTACACAAAATAATTTTTATATATATTAATACACAGACCTTCACGATTCTAAATAGTTATTTGTGAGAACATGTATTTGACAAACTTTAATGACTTGTGATGAAAAAAACCCAACCAACCCTACCATACGCACAATGTACAAATCTCAAATGAGATGCTAAAATAGTAGGTTAAGAAAAGATTAATTCATAAATTTTCCTACATTGAGAGGAAAGGCAGTGACGGAATGCTATGTTTTTCAAATAACCAGTATTAGACTCAAACGGCCCTGCCCTTCAGCCACAGTTGCGTCCACAGGGGAATGGCCTGTGGGGCTGCCATGTGAGTTACCTGTGGGAGGGAAGCCCTTTCCCAAGGCTATTTTCTCTCAGTCTTACATTTAAACATTCTCATTCTGCGCAATAAGTTAGTGTATGCTGTATCTTAATTATTGGTTTTTTCAGCTACTCACTAACTATGCACGCACTTCACAGACCTCCTGACCTGGTTCTCTCCCTCCAAATAACATTCTGTTAATGTTTAATATATCAAGTATGGCCTTTAGTCACTAAAGTCTGAATTTCATATCTAAAAAAAGGACTAAATCAGCTCCAGCATCAGAGGCATCATTCACAGACACGTCCAAATGACTGTTTCTTGTTTGTACACCACGTTTGTTCTGTATTACTGTCCCGAGTCTGCCATACAATCGTCACCCATCACTACAGAGCAACCTGTGTGTGCCCCACAACCCATGGGAAATATGCCCAAAGATCTGCCAGAAGTGGGGTTTCCAACAGGCAAAGGGAGAAAGGGTGAAAAGTTTCCTTTTCATATCAGGAAAATGTCACAGGAAAAGGACCAGAGGTATGGTCCTGATGATATTGTCAAATTTCAGGCTCTAGACTTACTTGAACACAAATGAATGTGACGTGATGGCTAATTTTACGGGTCAATGAGACTGTGCCATGGGGTACCCAGATATTTCATCAAACATTATTTTGGGTGTTTTTAGATGAAAATAACATTTTAATCTGTAGTAAAACAGAGTGTTCTGCATAATGTGCAGAATGCATTATCTGCATTATCTGCATAATGTGGGTGGGCTTCACTCAATCAGCTGAAGGTCTGAACAGAAGAAAAAGACAGACTCTCCTCTGAGTAAGAGAATTCTCCAGCAGACCGAATTAGGACTTCATATGCAACATCAAATGTTGCTGCCTATAGCCCTGCAACTGGGACAATGGCTCTCCCTGGGTCTCCAGGCTGCTAACCAACACCACATATTAGACTTGCCAGTCTCCAAATGGTTGTTTCTCTGGAGAACCCTGACTAACACTTGTAACAATCAATAAACCTTTAAAGTAAATCAGATACCCAGGTAATAATGGGGCTATCACATGGCACAGTAGTCAGCAGTTCACATTTGTTAATAAATCAGAAATCACTGCAGAACCTTAACCACAGGAGAGGAGGAAGGCTGGTTAAAGCGGAGGTGGGCCAAGGACACCGGATTCTCCTGGGTTCACACGTCAGTGAGTCTCAAGGCTCTCCAATGTAACTGCCTCCCTCTTCAGTTTCATGGCTAGGTTTCCTCAAACTTGTCTCCTCTACTTTCTAAACTCCCATCATGCTCCAGCCCACTGTCTTCCCCTGCACCCTAGCACTCCTCTGAATCAGCCCTGATGGGCACCCAGCCACCTGCCATGCCAAATTCAGGGGACGCTCTTCAATTACATCTTAGCTGTGTTCTCATTGTCATCTAACCCTCTTGGCCAGGGCCTCTGAGACCACTGTCCTTTGGTGCTTCTTCCTCAGAACATTTTTCACAAGAACTGAAGCTGGGACCCACCCTCAGGAGCTGTGTTCTCTAGATTCCACCTGCTCTATCTCCACAATTTCTGTGCTCACACTTGCCGAGGGCTAACTCTACCCCAGTTCTAAGCAGTTCATGCATACCCAGTTATTTAGGCCTCACAATAACACTGAGGTAATCATAACTATTATTCTTCTGTTAAAGATGAGGAAACTGAGGCACTAATACATTAGGAAAGTTGCCAAATAAATGCAGGAAAAGGAATTCTAATACAGGTACTTCAAATCTTCTATCACTAAATGGAGTCTACTCTCCCGGGGTGAGCTTATCATGACTGATAGTTGCTGAATCCCTCAGGTGCAGTTTCCCCTAAAGCAATGAAATCCACCCAGTTTTCCAAGCAAGGAATCCAGAAGTTCTTTACTGCTACACCTCCACCTTATAATTTATCACGAAGTTCACCAAACATGCAATTAATTAATTATCAAGATTCACCTTGATCATTCTTGAGTGTAACACCCACCTGCAACTCTGCTCTTCACTGAGGGCTTTCTCATATCCCCAAAATTTCTCCCACCCAGTGGATGACTCTCCTCTTCCATCTTACGGTTCAGCCATGGTGCAGTTCCAGGGTTCTGCCTTCACTTTCACCCCTTGCAGTGCCGATATTCTTTCTTTGCCTCCACCCTCCCCAAGCCCCTCACCCAACTGCTACAGGTGACTCCTGCTTCTTCTTTTAAGGACACAGTTCAGATATATTTCTTCCAGGAAGCTGTCTCCAGTCTACTCCTGGGATCACCCCCACCACAGTCATCCAAGACTTAGGTCTCTGTCCTGGGGTAGCCTGTGAGACAAGCTGCAATGTGCACTCTGTTCCATGTTAAATACAACATCCAGGTGGCCAAGGCACTGCCTGGCCCCTGGGGTTTGGAGCTAGGACAGTGGACATATGATTCTGAGACTGGCTTAGCTACATGGACACACATTACCTGTGGGCTGAATTCTTCCCTCATCCCCTGGGAGAAAGACGTGAGCCAGGCCACCCTTAAGTTCTGTCCCATGGAGCCAAGAGACAGGAATGAGCCTGGACTCAAAACTCCCTTGTTTCTCCCCTAAACCTCAGGTTCTTCAGATCTGAGCTCCACCATTCATACCCCCACTTCTAGGGCTGGGGACAAATGATAAGCCCCAGTCATGATAAGCACCCTTCTTCTACTCCCTCCCCGGAATCCACTGGCTCCTCTCACCCCAACCCCAAAGACAGAACTCACCGCTACTAACTGCTTCATTGGGGCTAGCAAGTAAATGTCTCGGTAAATATCCACACAGGCCAATTCACTTCCACATGGGGTGACACCAGCCTTTCCTTCTTTCCCTTTAGTGAGATGCAGGGGTGGGGGGGAATTCACTGACTCAGTCCTGCACCAAGAGCTGGGCTGATGCAAGGGCTGCAGGTCCAAACACCTCTGAAAAAAGTACTCCTCATTTTTCTTGAACAGCTAGCTGTTGCTAGCAAAATGGGCATAAGAAACATGCCACTTTTCTTACAACCATAGATAAGGAAAATGATGGCTGGCCTTGCACACTGGGTCAGGGAGTAGTGGTCCCTGGACACTTGGACCCAAAAAGGGACAGCTGCTACCCTGCACCTGCCAGTTGTTTTCTCACAGGAATTGTCTTGGCTGAGGTTTAAATGTTGGTGAAAGTTTTACAACTGTCAGTGCAGGCTGACCCCTACCCTGTGGAGCTAAGTGAAAACTGGAGGCCTGCACTTGAGCCACAAAGCACAGTGTGGGGCCATGATGAGGCAGGGGCCTGAAGGCGAGGAAGTGGTGAAATCACCACCCGCCACCTTCCCTTTCTCCAGTGGGAGGTGCATTCAGCCCAGCCAGGAGAGTAGAGAAGTCTTTTGTGAAAAAATGGGCAACCCAAGACCTCTACATGCTGACATTTGGGACTCTCCTAGAGGAAAAACCAGAGGCTTTACCTGGGATTATTCCACAGCAGAGCCCAGGGGTGGACAATCCTGCTTTTTCCCTGTCCTGGATCTGGCCTTAAAATCATCACAGGTCAATGGCTCTCAAACTGGAGTCTCCACCCTTAATCTCTCCTCTGAACTCTGGTTCCAAACTCAACACCACTTAGAATAATCCATAGGCAATTCAAACTTAACTTGCTCAAAACACAACACCTGACTTCTACCTCCAAACCTGTTCCTCCTGCAGTTTCACCATCTCAGGAATGAGAAAATTAATTCAACCAGTTTTTCAAGCCAGAACCCCTTGGAAGGCATCCTTGCCTCCTCTTTTTCTCACACCCTAACTCAATTCCAACAGCAAAACTTGAACCTCAGCCTTTAAAATACCATATTTTTCGGACTATAAGACACACTTGTTTTTCCCCAAATTTGGGAGGAATAATGGTTGTTAATGCAGCTGTTGAGTTCCGTTTACATTTACATTGGTGAAATATTATGTTATTTATGTTACTAAATATTTTACCACATTTTTTGCTTCAGAATTTCCCCCCCTATTTTCTTCCTCTAAAACCTAGGTGTATCTTATGGTTCAAAAAATATGGTACATGTTTTTGCCACCTTCTTTACTACCCAATCAAACCTACCCTCATTTCTCACCTGGACTACTTTAACGGCTTTCTTTCAGACATCCGATTCTGGTCCCACCCTGTTGTAGGGCCCCACACAGGACTCTGCCCAAAACCTCGCATCACACTCAAACTAAAGGCTAAAGTTCTTTCTAGAGTTACTCTGTAAATATTTGTTGAATAAATACATAAATTTCTAGTCAGCATTTTAGTAGCACCATTTTTAAAAACAGGATATCCAGGAGGCCAATAAACACACACAAAAGACATTTAAGTTCATCATATGGGACATACAAATTAAAGCCATAATAAAATACTACCTCAAATCCATCAGAATGGTTAAAATGAAAAGACAGACAATACCAAGTGTTGTCTAAGATGTGGAGCAACAGGAACCCTCACTGCTAGGGAAAGTGTAACTTGGTACCTCCACTTTATTTTATTTTTTACAGGAATATCAGAAGATTTGATTATAGGTAGACTGGCCATAAAATTAGAAACTGTCATTTTTAGCTCACAGTTACTTTTTTGCTGTCAATATACTTAACTACAAAACAACTTTAAAAGATATGGTTCTCAAAATCAAAGCTCCAAGCAAAAACTAAGCAATGAAGAGATAGCCAACCTATCAGATGCACAGTTCAAAACACTGGTAATTAGGATGCTAACAGAAATGGCTGAGTATGGTCACAAAATAGAGGAAAAAGTGAAGGCAATGAAAAGTGAAACAAAGGGAACCAACAGTGACAGGAAGGAAATCGGTACTCAAATCAACGGTTTGGACCAGAAGGAAGAAAGAAACATTCAACCAGAACAGAATGAAGAAAAAAGAATTAAAAAAAATGAGGAGAGGCTTAGGAACCCCCGGGATAACTTTAAATGTTCCAACATCCGAATCATAGGGTTGCCAGAAGAAGAGGAAGAGCAAGAAATTGAAAACTTATTTGATAAAATAATAAAGAACTTCCCCAATCTGGCAAAGGAAACAGACTTCCAGGAAGTCCAGGAAGCTCAGAGAGTCCCAAAGAAGTTGGACCCAAGGAAGCACACAGCAAGGTACATCATAATTACGTTATCCAAGATCAAAGATAAGGAGAAAATCTTAAAAGCAGCAAGAGAGAAGGAGACAGTTACCTACAAAGGAATTCCCATAAGACTATCAGTTGATTTCTCAAAAGAAACCTTGTAGTCAAGAAGGGGCTGGAAAGAAGTATTCCAAGTCATGAAAGGCAAGGACCTACATCCAAGATTACTCTATCTAGCAAAGCTATCATTTAGAATGGAAGGGCAGATAAAGTGCTTCCCAGATAAGGTCAAGTTAAAGGAGTTCACCATCACCAAACACTATATGAAATGTTAAAGGGACTTATCTAAGAAAAAGAAGATAAAAAATATGAACAGTAAAATAACAATAAACTCACAACTACCAACAACTGAACCTAAAAAACAAAAACAAAGCAAACAACTCTCACAGGAACAGAATCACAGAAATGGAGATCATTGGAGTGTTATCAGTGGGGAGTGGCAGGCAGAATAGGGGGAAAAAGATACAGAGAATAAGTAGCATAAACAGTAGGTAGAAAATAGACAGAAGGAGGTTAAGAATAGTATAGGGAATGGAGAAGCCAAAGAACTTACATGTGCAATCCATGGGCATAAACTGAGTGGAGGAGGGATGTTGGGAGGTGGGGTGGAGGGGGATAAAGGGGGGAAAATGGGACAACTGTAATAGCATAATCAATAACATGTTTTTTAAAAATTAAAAAAGATGGTTTTCAAATGGGAATAGTAAATGTCTGTCCAGAGAATATCCAGCCAGGTACTATGAAAAAGAGACATTTACTGAAGAAGATGCAAGGTACAAGAAACATTGTACATAGGATGATGACACCTCAGTCCCCTTCAAAGTAAGCACCTTGGAACCTTACACAGTTCTTCCAAGTGCCATCAGTTGCCCTATCATATTTTCCTGAACCTCACTGATGGTCTATATCTCTTCCTTTTTCAAAGGTGATAGGGCAACCTTTTTAGTTTGGGGAAAGCCAGAAGTTGCAGGGCACCAAATCTGGGCTCTAGGGGAGCTGAGTCACCGGAGTGATTTGATGTTTCACAAAAAAACTTCTGCATAAGATGTGATGCATGAATGAACGTGTTGTCATGATGAAGCTGCCAATCACCAGTTGCCCGTAGCTGCGGATTTCTGAATCATCCCAATAGTTTCTGCAGAGGAATGTTCAAGCTTAATGCAAAATTTAATGCAGATTCATTGCTCTACTAGCTCAGTCATTTTGAATGTGACGGCCACACAGTACATGTGCTCATTCAACGGCATCTACTGCCCCCACTGACTCTTACAATGAAGTTATTATTCACACATGCACATTCCAGTCCACTCTCCTTGGCTGTCAGGTTACATCAATGTTGTGCAAACCATTCTCATCATGTTAACAGTGGCTGGACTTTTTCCAGACAGACCTTGTATATCAGAAAGTTATTAATAACATTCAAAACAATACGTGTCTGTGGAAAAGCTTTCAAATGAACACAATTTCAATATCATTTTTAGTAGGTTTAAATTATATCCATTCTGGAACTAGTAACAGCATTCTTTCATGGTGGCTCACTGTAAGATATTATATTGGAAATCTGTAAATTAAGCAAGTGTTTCTTATAATGTGCATCATTTTCCCAGTTGTGTTCATCTGGAGATATCCTTATATAGTTCTTTAATCTGTCAATTCCTTCTCTGGTAATTGCAGAGATGGATATGTTGAAACTCCACAGTCCACTCTGGAATCATGTTTTTGTCGTTGTTTTGTGTTTTTTTCAAATAAATGCAGAAAATCTTTACAATCCCTAAATTGGTTCATCAGGACATGTAATTTATCTTGGGAAACTGTCAGGTCCATTTTGTTAACTGCCAGGTCCATTTTGTTAACTTCCAGGAGTGCAGGTTTTGTTTGAAGTTCCTCTTTATAGAGTTGAAGCTCCTCTAACTCTTTTGTAAGAAGTATTGTAGTTTCAAAGGTACTTCTACATTGAGTTTGGGAAGAAAGCTAAAATCCAGAAATATCGACCTACTTGAAACCTTTATACATAAACTTTCAAGTTTAGGCTTTTTAAATGCATAATCTACAACCACAGGTTTTGCATGAGAAGTCTGACTTAGCAAAGAAGATTTTCCAGCATTTGGGAATCCCAATAGGCTTCATAAGCTATAAATTTTAGATTAAGGTGAATTACTTATTTCTGGCCTTTAAATGCTAAGAAATTTTTAAGTATGACCAAAACCTTCAGCTACCAAAACTGTCTTTCTCCTTATTGACTTCTCCAATAATTTAACCATTTTCATCAGTTATTGATATACCCACAACTACAGGAATTTCAGTCTTTTCCTATTTGTTCCTTCTCCAGCCACAAACTGTTTTTGAGGATATTTGTCTGTGAGTTGTTTTGAAGTCACTTTGTTATGGGCTACAACCCAGACATCACTATCTTTTTTACTTTCTCCACCTAAATGATAACCCACTCCACCATGTCCTGCCCTGGTGGAGTCTTAGATTATCAGTGAAGTGTTTGTAACTCCACACATACTGTATTGCATGTCTAAACAAGAGGCCTCTAGCTCTTCATTCCATGTGCACACAAGTCCCCAGAAGTATCTCAAACCCTGTCCCCAAAGAACCATCCTAACCACACCAGGAAGACAGACACAACCTTCTCACCTCTCAGAGACCAATCCCGACTCCTGAAGGGAAAGAGATCAGATTATGGTAGAGAAAAAGGAGGCCCCCAGAAAACAAAAGTGGAGGAAGAGAAGCAACACCAGAGTTCTTAGGTGGGCCTAGGGGCACCTGGCCCTTGGGCATCAGGTGGGAGGGTCACTGACCTTTCTGAACACGAGGCAACTGCTATGCACCATGACTGTGATAGGCCAGGATTCACTCCCACGAAAGGTGTACACACTTGATACATCCAGTTTAAAAAACCTGGCAAAATTTCGTATTTGATAACACAACAATTTCATTCCTATTATTAGTATATCCCCAGCAGAAATGCATACATACATAACCAAAACACGCAAGAATGTCCACAGCAACATTATTAATACATAACTCCAAACTGGACATTATCCAATGTTTCCTTGAGAGTTAAATGAATAAATTGTCATGTATTCACATACAAAATACTGTACTATATAGCAGTGGTTATCAAAGTGCTTTGAAAACATAGAGTTTGATCTGGATGGACAGATGGTTGTTCTTTAGACCAGCAGTATCAGTATCGGTGGGGAATTTGGTGGGAATGCTAATTAATTCCAGACTTTTGAGCACCAGAAATTTGGAGTGGGACTCAGCTTGCTCGGAAAAGCTTTCCAGGTGCTTCTGATACCAGTTAAAGTGTGAGGATCACTTCTCTACAGCAACTAACCTGATGAGTTTGACCATGATGAGAGCATGAAAAATTCTGTTGGGAAGTTGGAAGATGACTGTCAAAAAACTAAGCAAATTACTTTTAAAAAAAGCTTTTTTTTAAAAATGTAAGAAAAACACAGGTTGTATAAGAAAGAATATGTAATATTCGCTGTACTGCCTGATTCAACCTTGCATTACAACTGTATGGTCATCAGAATGTGATATGGATACCAATGGAACCAAACTGGTAACACAAGCCACACAACATAACACAGTGTCTAAAATGAACAGTAGAATTCTATTATTTGGAAAATGGCTGTCACACAGAAAATTGAAAACAGTTCTCTCTGGAAAATATAGAAGGATGACATGGGCCAGGGCATTAGTATTTTTCATGATAGTCCTTTTAGCAGTATTTCACCTATTAAATTCCCTGTGTCAATAACTGACAAAAATTAGAATCACAAGTCAAAACAATACTTTGTCAGAACCCACCAATGTGCACTCTTTGCTCTTGGGGAGCCAGATAAAACTGCTCCATGTTCTGAGAAAAGCACACCAACCAGACCAGAGAGGACAGCATCAGCAGGATAGGGAGAGGCGCAGGGCAGAGAGGTAAGGTCACAGGAAAGGTCCATGAAGGAATGGGCACAGCGGCCTGGCCCTGGAGGAAGAGTGTGGTTTTCAATAAACAAAGGCAACAAAAAGGGCAGGAAAATACCATGTGTGTTTTGAAAACGGAAAATAGTTTGATACTGTTGAACAAAAGGCTGGTCCACTCAGGGGCTGTTGGGACAACAGACCCCATTTCTCAAGACTATGTCTTGGGAAGCATAACCTGCAAGGGTATGTAAGGCCAACTAGACAGGTGATGTATGGAGCCCTAAGAATAAAGGACTGGATTTTTGTTTTCTGCTTTGTCTTGAGATTTTGTTATCAGTAAACAGAGATGAATTTACTGTAAAGCTAACGACACTGAGGCTTCGAGGCCTTTTCCTGGCATGAGGTTCTGCTAGGGACCACAGCAACATGTGTTGACATGGTCACACATAAATATCTTTTTTAAATTTGTAAAACTCAGCTCTTCTAATTGCAGATCTAACTGCTCTTTCCACTATGACCTCCCCTCCATCACATTTCATGTCAGGTGGCACTGGAGTGGGATATTGGCCTTTTTGGCTAAAGGGAAGCTGAGTAGACATGCATTTATTTTGGGTTTGATAGGATATATCTGTGGAGTTTGTAGTCACATCTGCCTGTAAGTTATTATTAGTCATCCTGTGTAGGTATGGCTTCCAGAAGTGCTTCTATCATCCACCACCTCACCTGGCATGGTAACATAAAGAGCAGGACCAGAGGACTGTGTGAGCAGGGGCAGGGGCAGCTGGCACAAAGGATCATGGAAAGAAACAAGGCTTCAACTGTATGGAGCCAGATGCTAGTCTGTGGAAAATTTCCCCACATTTTACAACTAATATATAAAAGAAAATTGACAGGTCTCTCAAATTTGATGGCAATTCTAAAAATTTATAAGACTTCACCAGTAACAAGTTTGAAGTCTAAATAAACTTTTCTAAACCATCACTCATCAATTGTGATCATCCATGTTACGGGAAAGCCTAAATTTATCTTTCTGTTGTTTCCAGAGAAAATATTACAAAGTCACTGTCATCTGAAGATGCATAGTATAAAGCCAAAATATGTGAAAAAGTATTACAGAAGATTGAGAAGCAGTTAAAGAATCATTTGTATGTATTGTTATATTATTAGCATCTTAAAAATTTTACTGTTGATTTTCTTATTCTAAATTTTATATCTAATTTTAAATTTTGTATTTTTTTTTGTTATGAATAGGGTCACTAACTTGTTGAAGCTTCATGCCCAACAAAAAACCTGAATCTACTTCAGCAGGACAACTAAAAAAGCAGTCTTCTGTGATACATTTATTCACCTGTTACAAACTGCCCCCTCCCACAGACACCTAACTCAGTGAACCATGCTATTTGTATTTGGTGGCAGTGATGGGGGGGACTGAAGCCCCCCCTCCCCACCCCCACACATACATCAAAGCCCAATAGCCAGAGAGGGCTCCTGCAGTGGTGTGGGTGGTTAGGCCTGGAAGGCAAGGGATGAGTTTTAGAGGCACTACAGGAATGCCTAGTAGTAGAGAGGCAAGGAGGAAGGGAGGAAAATGGGAAGGCATCATGCAAGTGCAGCACTCTGGGCCAAGGAGGCCACTCAGGGTGTTTTCGTGGAGACCTCTCAGGACAGAACAATGGGGAGCTAATTGTCTAGGGCAGCCCGGACCCGTACCAATGTCTGAAAGATCAAGGGCAGTGACATTTATCACTTGGGAGTTCCCTCCCTCTGCTCCCACCTTTCAGCAAATAGAACCCAGATTCGGGAATTCAGAACACAGAACCCTCTCAGGAGCAGCTGAGGGTAGCAAACTCAATAAAATAGCAGAACATTGGGTACTGGTGAAGGGGTGGACATGCTGGGCCACAAGGCCATGAAAAATGTGCCAAACAGTGCCTTAGTTAAGAAGGACTCGAAAAGGATCACCACTGGCTACCATTTCATCCTTGCTGGGCTATCTGGTTATAGGCCAGATTTTCTCCAACCAGCACCCCATTAATGTGAGATTATTAAGATAATGTGTCCCTCTTTACACAGGTTGTAATGACCGTGAGTGGCTTATTTGTTCCAGCACAGACAGACTATTCTGGCCATCCTCCTCACTGCCCCATCCTCCTCACTGCCAGGCAGGCAGGAAACATCAACATAATGCTCAAGAGGGAGTCTGGAGTCCTGGGCTCCCTGACCAGACTCCTAATGGCAGAATCTTTATTTCACCCTTTCCCCACTCTTAAAAAAAAAAGCTTTTTTGTTGTTGGCAAGTTGCAAACACAAAATTACCTCCTAAGTAAGTTAAAATTCATAAGATTTTTAGAATGATACTTGTCATATTGCAAGCTCTACAAAATCATTTGCTAAAATGTTTAAATCCCCCCCACCCCAGTATCTTCAAAGATCTAAATTTGAAAAACCACAGAAACCCCTAACAACTCACCAGGATTTACATAGCAGTGCCTGACTCCTAATATGGCTTCTCAAAATCTCAAAGAAGAAAAGTTTTATGATGGAACTTAAAGTTACTCAATATTCTGGTTATGGTCACTCTGGAAAGGAAGAGGGCTTGAAGGGAGGCACAGGAGAGTGAATACACCCCCCCCCACCAGCCCCCCACACACAGTGGGTCTGCTTTCCAGGAAGAATGTTCCCAGAAGCTTCATTATTCTAGCTCACACGGTTTGGCGGTGTGGGGGGGAGGGGTTTCCTTTCTGCACAGGAGGAAAACGTGATGAAGCCAAAGGACAGCTTTACAATACTCCTTTAAGTCACATATTCCTTACAGAGTCTTGGGTATTTAAAATCCAAGTTTACAGGGGCACATGCCTGGGTTGCAGGCCAGGTCCCCAGTAGGGGGCATGTGAGAGGCAACCACACATTGAGATTTCTCTCTCTTTCTCCTTCCCTTCCTCTCTCTAAAAATAAAAAAAAATAAGTGAAAAAAAATAACAGAAACAAATATTCCCACACATCCCATCAAATAAAAATCACATTTAAAAAAAATCCAAGTTTACTCATTGTTGAAAATTAACTATTAAAGAGGAAGAGAGGATTCATACCAAGATAAAGCACTATCCACTGTGCACATATCTACTCACTTCAAATTTAGGATTCAAAACAGCCTGATTTTCACACTGTGGGCAAACTTACAGAGCATTTTCAGACTGGTAGACCTAATAAAGAAAATGCTGTTTGGATATAATGTCAATCTCTTTCAGCTCCTTCTCCTGTTCATCTTCATCCTCCAGATCACCACAACACAATCATGCACCTTAACAAGCAAAGCAGGAGTAAGCCATCTTCCCACTCCATCTAACCCCTCCCTGACAGTCCTGGGAGAACCAACACACAGATGAATCCCACAATATGGAATGTGTCCCTCATGTGCCAGGCACTACTGAAGCTACTGAGGAAAATATGTGGAACAAAACACGCAAAAATGTGAGAAGAGGGGCTGCGTTTTTCAAACTCCAGTCGTAGGTTTAAGCTCTGCTACTTGATTATAATCCTGCAGGTCAGTTATTAAGAAATTCCTTCAATCACTGAGTGGAACCACTTTGAGGTCGTGGGTCCGAGTAAGTTTGCATTTAGGTTGCTTGAGGAAAGACAAACAGCAAGCCTCTCAGGTCTCCACGCAGCTGGGGTTTAAACCTGGAGCAAACCACACCCATGTCCTGGCCCCTGGATCAATTCAAAGGTCTTTAAAAGTCAACAGCTGTGGCATTCAACCAGGAAGAAAAATGTAAACTTCTGGACTGATTCGCATAGTCAATATATTCTAACCTGCTCTTTTTTACGCAAAGGTCAAGTCACCTACAGTTAGCCATTCAATTGCCAAAGGAAGAGAAGCGGGCCGTGTCCAGTATGCTTTATTGGGTGACTGCCACCACCACGGAAGAAAGAGGTGCTCACCTCCGGCTCCTGGGGTAGGGAAGGTAAAGGAAAGGTCTATGTAGGAAAGGAACACAAAGACTTCTTTCACTGTATCCTGCCTCGGTCCGCAGTCACAGAACACCCACCGCACACCGCCCAGTCGCGCAGGTCCGGCTTCCCACTCTAGGACCGCCCCCCTCCCCAAGCCCGCCAGCTCGCGGCCGCACGTGGTCCAGGGCCCTGCTCTCCAGAGCTCCCGAGAAGCCCCTTTGGCCCGACTTTACTACTGCTCAGACTTTCTTAAGTGACGAGTTGATGTGAGGTGGAAAGAGTGCCAGCCCGGCCACCGGAGCCACGCGCGTCCGGACTGTCAGGGCGGAGGAGGAGGGCCACACCGCTCACCTGTCCCGCCCGCAGCGCCAGCGGCACTGCCAATTCGAAGCACTCTTCCCAGGGGCCCCCAGCGGGCGTCGCCTCGTCCTCGCGGTTTGGCTTCATCACGGCCTCGCAGGGCCCCGCCACCTCCAGCCCTCCACGCCGGTGCCTCACCGGCCC
>PVKM010024391.1:0-20548 GCA_004027735.1 Carollia perspicillata
AAGTGACTCTGTTCGTAAATGTCTTCTCCACAGCATGTCCTCTGATGGACTCAGTGTGAGCCACTGTCTGCACTTGTCCCCCAGCTGAACCCACGCCCTGGCAGAACCTCCGAGGCTACTTGTCCTCACTCTTCATCATGCTCTTCATCCTGGAAACTCTCCCCTTTCCAGATGCCACACCAACAAGACCTCCCTCATCGGTGCCCTGCC
The DNA here is from genome assembly GCA_004027735.1 of Carollia perspicillata. NCBI lineage: Eukaryota > Metazoa > Chordata > Mammalia > Chiroptera > Phyllostomidae > Carollia > Carollia perspicillata. Next base: position 211 of record PVKM010024391.1, read on the forward strand.
CTCTGCCATCCATGCCTCTTCTGGTAGCAGATACGCCCGGCCCGACACCAGCACACACACACGACAGCGTTGGCTTGATTCGACTCTCTCTCATTCAAACACACAAAAAGCAAACAAGCCGTCTCCTGCCCTGACCGGTGTGGCTCAGTGGGTTGAGCGTCATCCAGAAAAGTGAAAGGTCGCCGGTTTGATTCCTGGTCAGGCACACGCCTGGTTGCAGGTTCGGTCCCCTGTCAGGGCACATATGAGAGGCAACCAGATCTGTGTTTCTCTCTCACGTCAATGTCTCTCTCCCTCTCTTTCTCCGTCCATTCTCCTCTCTCTAAGAATAAATAAATGAAATTGTTTACCAAATAAATACAAGCAAAAATAACCTTTCTTGGCCTGGCTGGGTAGCTCGGTTGTTTGGAGTGCTGTCCCCAGACCCCGAGGCTGCAGACTTGCTCTCTGGTCAGTGCACACACAAGAAACAACCAACAAATGCACAGGTAAGTTGAACAACAAAATTGACATTTGTTTCTCTCTCTCTGTCTCTCTCCCTTCCTCTCTAACAAAATCAATCAACCAAAAAATTTAAAGTAGAAAACCCCTCTCTTTTGGTGGCCTGGTCTGTCTTCCATTGTCGTCATTTCAGATGTCACTTCCATTCAGCTGGCTTCTGCATTGCAGCACCTGCTCATGGACCTTCGTCACAGTTTATGTCCAGACTACATCTGCTCTTAGCTGTCTTCTTTTGAATGGACTGCTGAAGCCTAAGGTGGACGAGGTCCCAAATGAGTTAATTCTCTTCCCTTTAAGTATCAGTTGGTGGCTTGTAAGGTTGCAGAAGAAAAGCTGTGTTTGTGGAAGTTTTGGTCAACTTCTCTTTCGTTTTCTTTCATGACGGGTCACCCGACCATCTGTCATCCCCAGGGCTTTTGGTTTGCTCTTCTGCACGTGTGAAGGAATAATTGGTTGATGTTCCTTTGTACTCAGCAGTTCTCACCATCTCATTCCATTTGACCAGTGTCTGACCTACTGCAGTCCCTGTTGGTTCAAAGCCCAGCAGTGGATCAGAGGGAAGCTGATACTCCAGTCAGAGCACAGATCGTGATGAGTGCTGTACACGTGCCTGAGACCCCCCAGGGCCTGTCAGCTGTCAGGGCTGAGTAACTTTTTGTCAACTTGAAATATCTGGTTGATCTTACTTTGCACAGGCTAACGCTGTAGACAGTCTGGCCGTTGGCGATGCAGGCAGGGCCTGCAGAGGGCTGAGGACAGCAAGTCAGACAAGCTGGTGCGTGGTGTGGACAGAGAGACGAAGGATGCTGTGAGTGGGGCTGCAGGGAACATGGGGTCAAAGCAGAGGTGGGGCGAGCCAGCCTCCGGGCGGCACTCTTGGTCCCTGTTACGCCCCATCAGAGGACGGTGGGCAAGGACAGCTCCAGGTGACCTCTGAGTCGTTCTCTGGTTGTCTAACGGCGGGGAGGGTGATTGAGCCGTGCCCTTCACTTGCAGGCTCCCGTTTGGACTCGTTGCCGCCTTCGGTGCCCCTGGGCGGCAAGGTCGCTGCTGCAGGGGGCGAGGGGCTTGGGCCGGCGGCATGGGCTGCAGTGCCATTACCTCTCAGAGCCGCCAGATCCTTGTTTCCATCGCTCCGCCGTGCCGCCTTCCTCGACCGTGATGAGAGACTTGATTGAAATCTGGGTCTGACCTCCGAGCCCATGACCCACACCAGCGGCTGTGAGAGTTCAACGTGAGACATCGGCCCGTCCGGTCTCCCAGCCCGCGGCCTGAGGGATGGCAGGGCGGCAGGGCTCCCACTGAGGACCTGTACCTGGGACGCTCCGGCTCCGACTGCACCCGGAGGCGGGCTCTGCAGTCCCCTCTTCACCTTGCACCTCACTCCAGAGTGTCTTGGGGTCTGTGTCCAGTGTGTGCAGGGTGTGTTTGTGTCAGGGAACCTGTGCACACATGCTGTCACCCCGGCACACGTGTGCATGTGCACACGTGAGCTCTCTGGGCCAGGCTGCATCCCACAGGTCAGCGACTCATCAGCAGCGCTCCTCCCCATGGTGCGCGAACCGGTGATGCGCCTTCGAGCAGAGAGAGCCCTACATCCGGTGAAACGGCCAGGCTTGTGGCCCTGAAGCGTCTTCCTGCCGGCGTGGCTCCCTGGGCCTCACCACCCTCTCTCCCTTCTCAGCGTTCCGAGCCTGTCGCCAGCCCAGGACACTCCCCGTGGTGACACAGAGTGCTGTTCTCACCTACTTGTGTCAGTTTTGTGATGAACTTGCCACATCGAGGTCCACCTGCTTTCATAAATTTTCCCAAAGAACAGTCATAGCCAAAGGTCCTCGGGCCCTGGGCCCCCCAGCCCATCACACAGCAGGTGGTCCTGAAACTGTGCTCTGAACCTGAGCGGGTGGAGCTTCACACTGGGCAGGGCCCTCACCAACGGGCAGCGTGTCTTCTGATTTCAGAGATTCTTCTGTGTCTGCTGGCTTTTCAAAGCATTAATCAGCTCGAAATAATCCTTACACCAAAGAAGCATATTTTGGGGCCCAGGGAACATTAGGGGAAAGGTGGTGGAGGGGAGATCTTGAGGTGAGCAGGGGTGGGGAGCAGAAAAGGGGGCCAAGACTGTCCTGGGGCACCAGTCCCGTGTCTTAAATTAAGTGACCAGTTCCTCGGGACCAGTTTCCACGAGCACCTCACCCAGACTGCGCACTGTCCGCGGGCACCATGTCTGGTGTCAGGTCGCTGAGCATGGTGTTGCCCAGCCTCCCAGGCTCTCAGGAGGCGGAGCTGAGTCCTAAGCCGAGGTCCTTCAGCAACGAATGTTCTCAGTTATAAAAATGAGACATTTCTCAAGTGATAAAAGAAAGACTGTGATAGGTTTGTTCTGTGTCCAAAAGAACACAGCTAGTAAATGGCACACCCAGGCTCAGAGGAAGTTTGAAGATGCAGAGATTAGGAGTTCCCTCTGTCAGAACCGTGGCAACCGCACACCAAGGAGTGCACATTGCAACAGGAGGCACTGTGGCCGAAGCAATGACCAAGAACATCCTCTCTCTGCCTGAGGAGAGGCCAGGCCGGGGGAGGGAAGAACGGGGGCCTGCGGGGCACTGAGCGGGGGCGGGCGGAGACGTGCCTCGCAGTGGAGTGCACACAGCACGGTGTGCAGAGGGCGAGCTGTGGAATCGTGCGCCTGAAACCTGGATGAATGTGTGACCAGTGTCACCCCAATACTTTCAATGAAAAGGAGAAAAGAAAAGGCTCGTGTTGCTGTCAGCACAACAATTTCCATTATCACAAATTTAACTGTCCCATGTTTTCCTCCAGAATTTTTTTCTAAAATAAAAATGGCTCTGTTGGCTTTAGTTGACATAAACAATGGAGAAAAATAAAGTTATTTTAAAATCCTACCCAAGAAGTAAAAACTGTTTTACTTATAACTATGTACCCCTTCAGATATTGGTAAGTGGACATTTCCAGTAAGTGAACATGTTTATGAGGCTAAACACGCTGTCATGCAATAATGATGATTCCATGGTTGTAGCTGCAGGTGACCTGGAAATAGTGAGAGCTTGAAAGAAAACAGGAAGGAGTGAGTAATGTGAGGAGCTAGGAAAATTGTCTTTGTTATTCATGAATATACTAATGACTGAATAAAAAAGTAATGTCCTTCTTAGCATTTTAAATGAGTGTAGGGCCTGGAAGCCTGGTGTTCCAGAAATCAGAAGTATTTTGTGACAGGAAATGTGCCCCAGGTAGGTCATCTGAGGAACACAGAATGTAGCAAATGTCCCCATTTTCAAAGAGGAAAACTTGAGATGGTGAAATCTGGAATCTAACAGTAGGATTCTCTGTTCTAAGTGACATGATGAATCGGTCATTAAAGCGATGTATGAGCAATGGAAGGAAGCAGGGATCCTCAGAGGACCGCTCTGTGTAATCACAGCGTGATCTGGTCTCCTAAGTGGACAGATCTTCCTCTGGCTCCTGGCCTATTGTCTAGGACACTTTTCCCCGACATTTGCACATTGGCTGGCATTTTTTATTCTTTGAGTTTTAGCTTCCATGCTTCCTGTTCAAGAAAGGCAGCCTTTGAGATCTAGGATGCAAAGGGACATACTGTTAGTATTCTAATGGACTTTTCAGGATACAGAGTGGGGTTTTTCATTCTCAGCACTGTGGACCTTTTGGGTTAGATAATTCATTCTCCTGGGGGATTGTCCTCTGCATTGTAGGTGCTTGTTAGCATCCAATGCCTCTATTCACTGTCCACACCCTCGCTTCCCTTCCCCTTAGGACAATCTGAAATGGCTCAGTCCGACTTCCGGCCAAGATGGAGTGGTAGGCAGACACACTGTGCCTCCTCCCACAATCAAAATAAGGACAGCAATAATTTAGAAGCTAACTGACAGGAAACTGACCTGTAAGGAAGTCGGACAACCAAGAAGCTGAATAGACACATTCATCCAGACCAGTAGGCGGGGCGGAATTGGGCGGCCGAGAAGAGACAGGTCACGGCACAGAAAGCGGAGGCACCTCCGGTGTGCAGGCGGCGGCTGGCGATTGTGAAGCAGGGCATGTCATCCAAGGTGGCTGACTGGGTGGTCCCACATTTGCACCAGGATAACTGGGGAGCAAGACAGACTGAGCAACCCAGGGCCCCAGCACCAGGAAATAAAGCCTGAAAACACCAATAGAATTCATCTGTGGGGGTTGAGGCCCAGGGAGAGACTCCCAGCCTCACAGGAGAGTTCATTGAGAGACCCGCAGGGTCCTGGAACGCACACAAACCCACCCACGTGGGAATCAGCACCAGAAAGGCCCAGTTTGCTTGGGGGAACAGGCAGAGGGGTCTGAGATCCCACAGAGAGCGGAACGACTGCCATTGATTCCTCTCGGACCCCACCCCCACATTCAGCGTCACAACCCAGCGATGGGGGTTGCCCCGCCCCAGTGAACACCTAAGGCTCTGCCCCTCATACGTAACAGGTGTGATGAGACCAAAAAAGAATGCCCGAACAAAAGAACAGATCAAACCTCTAGAGCTAATACAACTAAGTGACCAAGAGATAGCCAACCTATCAGATGCACAGTTCAAAACACTGGTGATCAGGATGCTCACAGAATTGGTTGATTTTGGTCACAACTTAGATGAACAAATGAAGGCGACGCTAAGTGAAATGAAGGAAAATGCACAGAGAACCAGTAGTGATGGGAAGAAAACAGGGACTCAAATCAGTGGAGTGGACCAGAAGGAAGAAACAAACAACCAAACAGAAAAGAATGAAGAAACAAGAATTAAAAAAATGAGGAGAGGCTTAGGAACCTCCAGGACAACTTTAAATGTTCCAACAACCACATTATAGGAGTACCGGAAAGGGAAGAGGAGGAGCAACAAGTGGAAAAGTTATTTGAACAAATAATAAAGGAGAACTTCCCCAATCTGGCAAAGGAAATAGACTTCCAGGAGGTCCAGGAAGCTCAGAGAGTCCCAAAGAAGTTGGACTCAAGGAGGAACACACCAAGGCACATCATAGTTACATTAGCCAAGATTAAAATGAAGGAGAGGATTTTAGAAACAGCAAGAGATAAGGGGACAGTCACCTACAAAGGAGTTCCCATCAGACTGTCAGCTGACTTCTCAAAAGAGACCTTGCAGGCAAGAAGGGGCTGAAAAGAAGTATTCCAAGTCATGAAAGGCAAGGACCTACATCCAAGACTGCTCTATCCAGCAAAACTTTCATTCAGAATGGATGGGCAGATAAAGTGCTTCTCAGATCAGGTCAAGTTCAAGGAGTGCATCATCACCAAGTCCTTATTATATGAAATGTTAAAGGGACTTATGTAAGAAAAAGAAGATAAAAAATATGAACAGTGAAAGGACAGCAAACTCACAGTTACTAACATCCACACCTAAAACAATAGCAGACTAAGTGGACACCTAAAACAGGAGCAAAGCCACAGAAATGGAGATCACCTGGAAGGTTAGCAACAGGGGAGTGGGGGGGGAGGCAAGGAGGTACAGAGAATAAGTAGCATAGATGGTGGGGAGAAAATAGACAGGGAGAGGGCAAGAGTAGTGTGGGAAATGTAGAAGCTAAAGAACCAATGACACATGGACATGAACTAAAGGGGAGAGTGTGGGTGGGAGGGGGTGTGCAGGGTGGAGGGAAATGAAGGGGGGGAATGGGACAACTATAATGGCATAATCAATACAATATATTTTTTTAAAAAGCAGATGTTATAACAAACTTATACATGCTTATTCATAACAGCACTGTTAACAACAAACTGAAGGGTAGAAAGTATTGAAATGTCCATCCACAGGTAAATGAATACACAAAATTTGGCTATTCTGTCACTGAAAAGGTAGTGGACCTAGGTGGGTTTGCCCTGGAAAGGTCTCATACGTGTAGATTCTTGACTTCCTGCACTAAAAATCTCACAACACAAAGCTAGGGAATTTTGAGAGTTTGCATATGAAATCTACAGACAGTGAAACAAAGAAAGGGCTTCAGAGAGAAGAGGTGAAATCACAGCCCAAGAGTGAGCACAGGTGGAGCTGCTTCTGGGGAAACAGAAAAATTAGACGCAAAGAGGGTCCTTTCAGACGGACTCAGGGGGTGAGCCTGGGACGAGCTGCCACTGCCCACTGCTCCCCTGGCTGCAAGTCTCAGGGACCTTTGGAGATAAGGAGAGACAAAGTAAGGATACTGGGCTAGGGAAGGAGGGAAGGGAAGGCATGTGTGTGCTCAACAAACAGTGCACGCTGGGCCCTTTGTCTTTAGGGTTTTACCTGTTTTCCAACATTGAGGACTTTAGGGGAGGTCTTACAAGAGTCGTCTGCACAGAATCCTCAGCTTTCCAGGGGTGCCCTTTGAGCTGCTGATGCAACAAAACGAGCACACGGAGTGATCAGGGTCCCGTTCTGGTGAGTGTCTCCTTCAGAAAAGTCACCAGAGAAGGGCTGGGACTGAGGTGGGTCTTCCCCTGCGTGGTCAGGAATGTGTAAACCATTTGCTCTCCAAGGCCCTGGGTTAGGGAAGATAAGATCCTCAGATTTATTACCCGGCTATAAATCATTGCCGTTATTTTGCTATCGAGCTCAGTTTTCCCATTTCACTACCAAGGAGTTTTCATAGCTTTTTTACTAACCTACCTCAGCTCCATAAACGTGGGGACTCTTATTGGCGGTGAATTTAACACAATGACCATTTGTTGACAGACATGTGATTCCAGAGCCAAACTCAGCACCCTAGACACAGACCTTTGACTCAAAAACCTGGACCCTGGAGCAGACTCCAAACCAAAACCTGGACCCCAGGCCCAAATCTCCAAACCCAAAGCCATGTGCCCTCACCCGAGCTAGACCGCGTGGTCCAAAGGCCAAACACCAGATGCCAAGGACTGACATCGGACTCTTACTGCCAGACTCCATACACCAGAACCAAATGCTTCATCTGCACATGGACCTCACCTATGAACCAGGACACAAAGCCAAGTCCTAAGAGGGGCAGGACTGCAGACACACAACCGAATACATTTTGACTATGAAGCACAGACCCTGGAAACAGAACACAGATTTATAACCAGGATGCCATGGCCAGCATTTGGAGTCGGAGCCAGACACCGAGCCCCTGTTTCCAGAGGCCAGAAGCAGGAGCTGAACCAGATCCTCCCATTGTAACAACCCTGTGATTCAGTGAGATAAAACCCATGACTTTCCAAATGCAAACTTCATAATGTTACCAAACCCGGCAGCAATAGGCCAAAACACAGAGTGAACAAAAAGGATGCTGACCTTGGAGGGCAGACGTCCACGATCTCTCAGCTGCAACAGGCTCAGGAGTGAGCCCTGCCTCACCATTCATTCCACACCGCCGGCTTTTCAAAACTGTGGGGGATTACAAAGGGATTATTTTCCACAAACCTTCTCGGCTCTAATGCCTGTGGGATACTAATTAAAAAAAAGTAATCCGATCAACACAAGATATTCAACATTTAATGTGTGCACGAGTACGAATGATATGAGACAATGAGCTGATATCAGGTACATAGGACCTTTGGGAGTACGGGGCACAGGGTCTTACAGAGGTAAGATGGGTGACAGACAGGTAATTTATGAAAAGCACAGCCTTCCTGGATGTTACTTTTTGTTAGGCAATCCCACAAACTACAGGACACAAGCTAAATTAATAAACTTTTCTGAATTTCATTAATGTAATCATTCAGTTGAGAATAGGTTACTTTGTTAACATTGTTAAATCTCGTGGCAACAGCAGCAGACATGGCCTGAGAGAGCGACCAGCTGCCTGGAGGGCCTGGCATCACCCACAGGGGGGTCAAAGAACTGAGCAGACCATCCCCCTCTGCCTGCAGCCAGGGGAGTGCAGCAGAGCCTGCGAGTGCAAGTCAGGTGACCATGAAGCCACAACCGGGAGGCAAGCCACGGCCACACGGGTGGGACAATGACACAGTCAGGACCTCAATGCTGCCGGGACATCAGGTGGCTGAGATATGGCCGCGTTTGAAACATTGATGCAGTCAGCACATCAATGAGCCGGGACATCGATTCAGGAGGACAAAGGCACAGCCAGGACACCGACACACACCAGACATCGACACGGCCAAGACTTCCACACAGAAAGGACGGCAGCAAAACTCACATATTGACTCATTCAAGGCATCGACTCAGATGGTACAGAAGTGTGGCTGGGACACCGAGGGGACTGGGACATCGACAAAGATAGGACAGTGGCACAGCCAAGAAATCTATGCAGGTGGGACAGTGGTGCAGCGGGGACATCCGTGCAGATGGGATGCTGAAATGCGGGCACCACAAGAGCATGACCTCTACATCCGCACAGACAGGACAGTGATGTGGAAGGGACACAAACACAGACAGGACAAAAGTATGGCCAGGACATCAAGGCAGAGGGGACCTAGACATGATTTCAGGGAGGCTGGGACATTAGCGTGGAGAGGACATGGACATGGGAGGGACATCGATGCTGCCAGGATATCAACACACATGGGACATTAGACCACAAAGACGTGGGCGCGGCTGAAACATGAACACAGGTTGGCCCACAACAGGCATCTAGTTACCTGACGTGAAGATACTGATGTTGTACGTGGGGGGGAGAAGGAAAAATGAACTACAAAGTCCGTTTACATGAAGGTAATAACATCCATGGCTCAGTACCATTCCATTCAACATTCGTAGATCATTCGCCACAGCCGATGCCCTTTCCTGCTGGCCTGCACGAAGGTGTTCTTCCCAAGATGCACCTGAGACGAGAGGAGAGCCACACTGAGGACATTTCGCTAAGTGACCATCATCAGCTATAAAGCAAGATTTAACACATTGCAAAGAACTACAATTATATAGAGTATAATTCTTACTCTTGTTGCTGTTGATGTAGAAATCGGGAATAAACGGTCATTAATAAGTCCTTACATTTAAAAGTTATGAAATACACTTCTGAATAACACTGCAATCAACAGTCATGGATATTCCACTGGAATCAACCACTATTCCTGCTGACCAGCACTAAGGTGTCATTCCCAGGAATTCCCACGAGATGGCAGTACTATGCACTCTTAGAACATTTTGGAAATGACCCTATTGTATCATCCATCAGTTTTCGACAAACTTCAAAGGACTGAAATTTAAAAAATACCTGTGTCGCCCTCACAGCTGCCAATGTGGAAGTCAGAGACAGAAGATAACTGCAAAGTCCTTTTATTTAAGTGCAATGAAAGACACTTCTCAAATAACATTCTATGAACCCTTGGTAGATAGTTCACTATACTCAATGACTTTTCCTGCTTGCCTGCACGAAGCTGTTATTCCCAAGTAACACATGAGATGGCAGCAGAGAGCCACACTTGGGACATTTTCAAAGGGACCATCCTGTGCTAAGGCAAGTTTTAACAAATTTCTTTTTTTTTCTTTATTTTTTTTTATTTTAATTGTTTTTCAGTACAGTTTTCTGTCTTTTACTCCCATCCCATACCACCCCCCAGTGCTCCCCTTTCCACCCCCCTTAGTTTTGTCCATGTGTCCTTTGTACTTGTTCCTATATTCCCCTCCCTTTTTCCCTGACATTCCCTCCCCTCTCCCCTCTGGATACTATCATCCCCTTTTCTATTTCAATGTCTTTGGCTATATTTTGCTTGCTTGTTTGTTTAGTTGCTTAGGTTCCTGTTAAAGGTGAGATCATATGGTATTTGTCCTTTACTGCCTGGCTTATTTCACTTAGCATAATGCTCTCCAGTTCCATCCATGCCGTTGCATAGGGTAGGAGCTCCTTCTTTCTTTCTGCCGCATAGAATTCCATTGTGTATATGTACCATAGTTTTTTGATCCATTCATTTACTGATGGGCACCTAGGTTGCTTCCAACACTTGGCTATTGTAAATTGTGCTGCTATGAACATTGGGTACAAATTTCAAAGGACTAAAATTATATACAGCATGTTTCTTTCTGTCATTGCTGTTAACATAAAAATCAGGAACAAAAGCTAACTACTAAGTTCTGATATTTAAAACTTACTAAATACACGTCTAAATAACATTGCAATCAACGTTCATTGATATTCTACTAAACTCAACTAACATGTTATTCCCAAAGGGCCCACAAGATGGCAGCAGAGGTGCACACTTGGAACACTGTACTATTTGCTTGGCCTAAAGGTTCATTTGGTTTTTAGGTAAACACACAATGAAAGAGATGTTTTTCTTTTTCACCAATAATTTATGTGAACAATGTATTAACCCTTTTGTTCCATCGCTTTCTGCAATCTTTCAGGCATCTTTATAATTCCATCTTCCCAAAAGTATTTATCTTTTGGACAGGCCAATATAAAGCCAGTTTCAACTAGTATCACAGCATTGAAACTATATAAAGATGTTTCTCTAAGTGCTCCTATTGCACTTAAGCTAGAATTCACTAAAAATGGGTAACAGGAAAGTCCTTATATTTGGTAGTTATGTAATACAATTCTAACTAACCTCAAAAATAAAACAATTTGAATTACAAATTAAACTGAATGGTGATAAATATACTACATACCAAAACTTATGAAAACACCTTCACCTTTAAATGCACATTGTCAAAAGTAAAAGCTGAAAATATTCAAGTTTTATACCCATATTTGGAACCTACAATAGTAAATGAAATCCAGAGACAGTAAACAGAAATGTGCACATCGACATATCTGCAAGTGTATTTACATAAAATGATAGCAGTTCTTTCTAACTCTTGGAGTAGGATTTTGAATAATTTTTTCTCACAGTTTAAGTAAGCAGCAACAAAGTAAATTAAAAATGCTTTTTCAAGCACACTTGGAACTTTTTAAAAAAGATTTTATTTATTTATTTTTAGAGAGAGGGGAAGGGAGGGAGAAAGAGAGTAACATCAATGTGTGGTTGCCACTCACGTGGCCCCCACTGGGGACCTGGCCTTCAACCCAGGCATGTGCCCCGACTGGGAATCGAACTGATGACCCTTTGGTTCACAGCCTGTGCTCAATCCACTGAGCTACACCAGCCAGGGCAGGAACATTTTTTTTTTAAATGACTATATTTAGCTATAAAGCAGGTTTCAACAAATGTCTCACAAACTATGTTTATTGCTCTCTTTGCCATTAAGCTGGAAACCAGTTACAAGTAAACTAGAAACCCCTATGTTTAGATGTTTTAAAATTCACTTCTAAAATAAATCACAGTCACAGTGAAAAACAATTTGCATAGAAAAATAATTAAAATACTGCATACTGGACCAAGATCTTTCTGGTTTCAAAAATGATCAAAGCTTCAAACTGTTTCTCAACCAAGGTGATTTGTGCCCCCAAGGGGACTTTAGGCAATGCACTGAGCCATTTTATTTTACTTTTTATTTATTTTTAAATATATTTTATTGATTATGCTATTACACTTGTCTCATTTCCCCCCTTCATTCCCCTCCACCCTGCGCACCCCCTCCCACCCACACTCTCCCCTTTAGTTCATGTCCCTGTGTCATTGGTTCTTTAGCTTCTACATTTCCCACACTACTCTTGCCCTCCCCCTATTTTCTACCCACCGTCTATGCTACTTATTCTCTGTACCTTTCCCCTCTCTCTCCTGCTCCCACTCCACTGTTGCTAGCCCTCCGTGTGACCTCCATTTCTGTGATTCTGGTCCTGTTTTGGTTGTTTGCTTAGTTTATTTCTGTTTTTGTTTTAGGTGTGGTTGTTAATAACTGTGAGTTTGCTGTCCTTTCACTGTTCATGTTTTTTATCTTCTTTTTCTTCCATAAGTCCCTTTAATATTTCATATAATAAGGGCTTGGTGATGATGAACTCCTTGAACTTGACCTTATCTGAGAAGCACTTTATCTGCCCTTCCATTCTAAATAAATTTAAATGTTGGAACATTTAAAGTTGTCCTGGAGGTTCCTAAGCCTCTCCTCATTTTTTTTAATTCTTGTTTCTTCATTCTTTTCTGTTTGGTTGTTTGTTTCTTCCTTCTGGTCCACTCCACTGATTTGAGTCCCTGTTTTCTTCCCATCACTACTGGTTCTCTGTGCATTTTCCTTCATTTCACTTAGCGTCGCCTTCATTTGTTCATCTAAGTTGTGACCAAAATCAACCAATTCTGTGAGCATCCTGATCACCAGTGTTTTGAACTGTGCATCTGATAGGTTGGCTATCTCTTGGTCACTTAAAAGTCTTGGCTCTGGGGCTTTGAGCTGTTCTTCTGTTTGAGTCATATGTGGTCAGGTGGTTCCTGTTATGTATGGGTGGTGGAGACTTACGTGTTTACCGGGGGGAGCAACCCAGTCGCAGGGTTGTGATGCTGTCTCTGGGGGCGGGGTCAGAGAGGGAACAGTGGCATCTGTTCTATGCTCTCTCAGATTTGCATCCCTTCGGCTGACTCCCACAAGTAAAGTGGGTGTTCCTGGCGCTGGTTTCCAGGTGGGCGGGCCTATGCATGCTCCAGGACCCTGTGGGTCTCCCCAGCAACCTCTCCTGTGAAGCTGGGAGTCTCTCCTGGAACCTATTCAATAAGTGTTTTTCAGCTTTATTTCCCGTCACTGGGGCCCTGGGCTGTGTGGTCCGTCTCACTGTCCACTTTTGCCTAGTTTATCTGCGCGTGAATGTGTGACCGCTCATGGCCAACCGCCCTGCCCATTTCCTCCCCGAGTCTGGGGTCTGCCAGCCACTGCCTTTTCCTGCCACATTCCCTGTCCGTCGACCTCGGACTCTGCCCCTCTTACCGGTCTGGTTGAATGGATGTCAGACTTCCGTAGTTCAATTTTCTGTCTGTTTTGGTTGTGTTATTGTTTATAAATCCTTGTTGTCTTTAATTTTGGCTGTGCAAGGAGGCACAGTATTTCCACCTACGCCTCCATCTCGGCCGGAAGTCCTGTAACATCTGCTCCCAATCTCTCAGATATATATTTCGAAGTAGAGTTATTGAACACAGTAGGGTAATGTTTTTAAGGTAATGCCAAGCCATTTTATACAAGATCTGTGATATTTTACACTTCCAAAAGAAATGGTCAATTGTTCTAATATTTGTTTATGATCATATACATTTCACAGTTTTGCTTTCTCAGTATAGCCTTTGTAGTGTGTGGAAAGGGTATCGCAACATGATTTAGCCATTGAACATTTTTTCTGGTGTTTTTCTCCTTTTACCACTTGTATGAATGTCTTCTCTTTAGAAGGGACTATTCAAGTTCTTTAAAAATATAGATGTCTGCTCTGGGGTGGTATGGCTCAGTGGATTGAGCATTGGCCTGTGAACCAAAGGGTCGCTGGTTCGATTCCTAGTCAGGACACATGCCTGGGTTGAGGGTCAGGTCCCCAGTAGGGGGTGCATGAGAGGCAGCCATGCATTGATGTTTCTCTCCCTATCTTTCTCCTTCCCTCCCATTCTCTAAAAATAAATAAATAAAATATTTAAAATAATACAGGTGTCTCCTTCTTGTTGAGTCATAAAGTTCTTTGTTGTGGAAGAAAGAGTCTTATTGAAAATATAATGTGCAACCATTTTCTTCAATTCTGTTTGTGGTCTTACTCTGTGAATAGCTTATCCTGCTACCCAGAATCTTTTATCAGGAGGACCCCACATTCACTCATTTGCATTAATCGATTTTGCTCTGGGAGAGTGTGACGTGATATGTGCTGGGACACCCCAGCAGCAGCCTCCCACGTCTCATGTCTGATGTGCATCGTCATTGCATCATTGAACTTGTTTGAGTTAATATAACCTTTTTTAAACAGAAACCTGTTGAATGTTTTTAGACATTAGATGTTTAGGTTGCAAGGGTGTACAGGTTTAAATAGAAGGACAGACTGTTCTCTGGAATATGACGTCCAGAGTCAGGCATCTGGAGTCAGGGACAGGCTTTGGACACCCGGTCAGGTGTCGGGTGCGTGGTATGGTTCGGGGTTAAAGTTAGGGGCTGGGGTGGGGCTGGTAGCATGACTCGTTTTTAACTAATTTGAAACCTTTTTTTTGGACTTTATTGTGACAGCTGTTGTCTCAGCATGTGTTAAAATAACTGACCAGAACTGATGAATATTTGTGTGGCTATTTTTGTGTTGAAGATGGATGAACATAGTAACATTATTGGCAAATTAGGCTTTGCCATTTCAAGAAAGGTGAAAACACAACTTAAATACAAAAAAGGTTTGTGGTGTGTATGGAGAAGGTGCTGGGACTGACCGAACATGTCGGAAGCGGACTGCGAAGTTTCATGCTGCAGACGTCTCACATCTCCTATGCAGTTGCCCCTGGGTCACACAGACCAGTTGCAGTGGAGAGTCATCCAGTCCAGATGTTAACTGAGGACACACCACATTATGGCACATGGGAGCAGGTGCCACACTCAAAGTGTCCTAATCAAGTGTCCAAAATCATTTGCACCAGCATGGTTACGTTAATTGCTTTGATATTTGGGTTCCACAGAGGTTAAGCAGGGAGGAGGGGGGAACCCTTCTTGACCACATTTCCAAATGCTGGTTCCAAATGTTCTACTGAAATGTAAGGAAAGCCTTCCAATCCCAAGACAAATTGGTGGGGGAGGGATGAACTATTGATATTTGGCACTAATGTGGAACAGGAGAGACCGTGGGCACACGGAGGGAACCACCGCCGTCCACCCCGAAGGGCACCTGCATCCAAAGGAGGCGATGCTGTGCACCTGCGGGGCGTCAGGGCGTCCTGTGCCAGGAGCTCCCCGCCAGAAACCAGGGGCTACTTCCAACAAGCACTGCTCCCCACCAGAGCAATGGAAAACACCACCAGAGGGAAAGAATCTGGAGTTTGTCAGAAGACGTGTAATCTTCAGACAAGATAAGGCGAGAACACACGTTTCTCTGTGGTGACCAGGAAAAAACAGTTGCAGCCCGGCTGTTCTGACTCATCCGCAGCACTCACTCACACTGCCCCATTTGGACTGCCATTTATTTCAGCCTTTCCAAAAATTCTCTTAATGGAGGAAAATTTCCATTCTCTGGAATGGCACCTGGGAGATTTCTCTGCTCCAAAATATAAAATGTTGTGGTAATGATGGGGGGACTCAAGACTTGGAAAATTTTAGCTTAAGGAAAAAGTTTTAAGTCTAGCAAGTAGTGTGTATGTTAAAGCTTTTGTTTCAGAAACTACAGATAAGGCCCGTCCTGGCTCCTGGGAAAACAGCTGGCCTCCTGGGGCACTGATAGAAGATTACCGCCTGGGGACATCCAGACATTTTTTGTTCCAGGGGGAGCAGATGACCACCCTCCCCTGGAAATAGCTAACTGCCCAGAACAGGAATGCTGTAGCTTGGCTCACCTCATCCTCCCTGAATTTCAAAGCCCTCATTGCTCCTTGTTTATCCACTCACCCCCACCTTATAAAAATTCTGGCCAGAGCCCTGGGTGGCGTAGCTCAGTGGATTGAGCGAGGGCCTGTGAACCAAAGGATCGAGGTTCAATTCTTAGTCAGGGCACATGCCTGGGTTGCAGGCCAGTTCGCAGCAGGGAATGCATGAGAGGCAACCATACATTGATATTCTCTCTCCCTCTCTCCTTCCCTTCCCCCTCTAAAGATAAATAATTACAATCTTTAAAAAAAATTCTGGCTAGGAAAAAGAAGGGAAGATGGCTTGTTAGGGTATGAACACACCATCTTCTCAGATCTCAGGCCATCTGAATAAAGCACCCATAAAGATTCAACTGCTCTCATTGCTTATTGGGTTTGGTAGTGACAGGCAGCCTGAATGCTGGTGTCTTTTCTGGTACAGGAAGATGGAATGGTGAAGTAGCCCTAAAGATAACAGAGGGCAGTGGAACAAAGTCGTGAATATGCTGTCTAGTCATGTCGTTGGGGAAAATGAAAAATGTGCCTGCCATTGCATCTCAGGAAAAACTGAAGGAACCTTGTGGCCAGGCCCATAGTAAGGCATGTGCTCTGAGTGTGCATCTCTGCTGCCATCTTGTGGTCACTTTGTGGAATGACACTTTAGTACAGGTCAGCAGGAAAAGTGGCTGGTTCTAGTGGAGTATCTATGAGTTTTGATGGCAGTGGTATTTCCAAGTGCATTTGAAAGCATCTAAATGTAAGGACTGTCCGGGTACCTTGTGACTGGTTTCCAGATTAAAGACAAAGGGAGGAATAAGCCTGTCTAATGTGAAATTTTTCGGAACTGGCTTTGTGGCATAATAAAGTGAGGTTTTTTAAAAGTTCCAAGTGTGCTTGAAAATTGTTTGTAATTGGCTTTTTCTGTTGCTGCTTCCTTAAACAATGAGAAAAGTAAAATTTATTCAAAAGCTTCCACCCAGAGGTAAAAAAATAAAAGTACTCTCATTTTATGTACAGGCGCCTCTTGACATGTCTGGGAGCATGTTTCCTCCACTGCGCCTGGACTTTGTTTACCATTTCAGGTTCCTCGTGCAGGTGCGAAACTTGTGCATTTCCACTTCTAAGGGTGCATTTAAGGGTGAAGATTTCTTTCTAAAGTTTTGGTATGTAGTGTTTTTAGAATTATTCAGCTCATTATTTTGTAACTCAAATAGTGATTCATTTTGGAGGTTATTTATGAGTCTATTTCA
The DNA here is from genome assembly GCA_004027735.1 of Carollia perspicillata. Classification (NCBI taxonomy): domain Eukaryota; kingdom Metazoa; phylum Chordata; class Mammalia; order Chiroptera; family Phyllostomidae; genus Carollia; species Carollia perspicillata. The sequence continues at coordinate 17,298 of PVKM010024391.1, forward strand.
TAAGTACCAAACAACAGAACTTTCCAGTGACCCATGTTCAGTGAATTCCAGCTCCAGTGCTGTGAGAGCAGAACACACGCTCTGCGTGATCTCAGTGCTGCGATGCTGGGTGAAGCCTGCTTTATACCCAGCTGGTCAAAAAGTTAGTTGACCCCCACCACCCCCCATTGTCCCCCATCTCCCCACCCCTGTCACATGGCTCTGGGTTCACATATTTGTCTTTAACTTCATTCAAAACCATTTTGTTATACCATGTCATGACAAATGTTGTATCAGCGTGAGTTAAGAAAAACTCATCGAAATTGTTGAGTGTTCATGTGGTCATTTTCATATTGAAGGTGGATAAACATAAGTAATATTTTCGGTACATTAGGCGTTGGTATTTTGAGAAGGGTGAAAATGCCAGTAAACAGAAGAGAAGATCTGTTTACGAGAAGATGTTGTGACAGATTGAATGTATTGGGAGTGGTTTGCAGTGTTTTGTGTGGGAAGTTTCTCATTCAGAGATGCCCCCAGGGCGATCAGACCAGTTGCAGTGGAGAGTCATCAAGTACAGATGTTTGCTGAGGACAGACCACGTGAGGCCACGCGGGAGAAAGGCCACATACTCAAAGTATTCAAATCATTGTGGAAAATCATTTGCACCAGGATGGTTACTGTCATTGTTTTGGTGTTTGGGTATCACACTAGGGAAGTAGGAAAAAAAACCAACCACCATTCTTGACAGCATTTCCATGGGGGATTTTCTCCGGAAACATAAGGAAATTCTGTTTCTGTTTCCAAGGCAAATTGTGAGGGTAGATGAACAGTTGATACTTTACAACAACATGGAACTGGAGAGAAGGGGGCGCAAAAGAATGGAGCCATCATCTGCCATTCAAAAGGGCGGTCTTCATCCAAAGAAAGTGTTGTGTAAATGGTAGGTTAGGGTCAGAGTCATGGTTAGGTTTAGGGTTAGGGATCCTGTCTGTAGGCCCACACTCACTCTGCCCTTAGTGTCAAGCCAACAGTCAGGTTGAAATGAAATGTCCGCGGTAAGGCCAGCCCATGGAGAACTAAGTGAGGTGGATGAGGGGTTGTGGTGGGGAGGGGGATGTTTGAAGTGAGTGGGGGCAGGGAGCAGCTGCAGCCGGTCTGTGAGGAGCTGCAAAGGGTGCTCGGACTCTTTGTACGGTAGTAGTGTGAGGTGTCTATGCAAGTGAGCCATTCCCGTGGGACCACTTCTTGCAAGCACATCATCTAGACCGTGTACCAGCTTTGGGAGCGCACGACTTCTGGTCCCAGTTCAGTGAGCATTGCCAGGGCCAGCTTCACAGGCTCTCAGGAAGAAAAGCCAAGTCTGAAGTCTAGGTACTTCAGGGGTAAATGTTGTAAGCTATAAAAATGAGAAACGTTACAAGTGACAAAGCAAAGACCCTGGGAGCCTTCTTCCATGTCCAAAAGAACGTAGCTTGTAAATGGCAGACCCAGGCTCACATCACTTTTAGAGACCGAAAGGTTAGGAGTGTCCTCTATCAGAGCAGTTGCAATGCACACGCAGAAGTGCAAATAAGAAAAGGAGCTATTTTGGTCTAAATAGTTAGAATTTTTCCCCTACTGACTGTCAAGAGACCCAACTGGATGAGTAAAGAAAAGGCTTCTGCTGTCCCCACAACAGTCTAGATTATTATAATTCAATTATTACAACATTCTATATAGAATTATTTACAATTCTATAAAACTATTCCACATTTTTCTCTGGTATTTTATTCCCTAAAATGAAAATGGCTTTGTTTGTTGCAGCTTACTGAAACTATACAGGAAAATGAACTTAATTGAAATCCTACCCCAGGGAACATTAACTGCTCCCCCTGTAAATGTATCCCTCCCAGACACCTGCACGTGCACATTCTGTTCCTGCTACTTTCTCTGGATCGGACTCACTACGCGGGGGTCCTTGTCTGGGTTCAGAGCCGTTGGAGTGCCAGCTCCTGTCCTTTCCTACTGTGCGCACTGAAGACGGCACGTTTCCCTGTAGCTCTGGGTATGTAGTGCCTTTCAGTTCAAATGATTTTCCCACTGCAGTAGTGACTTATTTGGGGGTTAATTAGAAGTGCGTTTCATAACTTCTAAATATAAGGACTTTCCACTTACCCTTTTTTACTGAAATCTAGATTAACTGCAGTGAGAGCAAGAAACGTTACTTTCTATAATTGCAATCGTTTGAAGTTTGTTAAAACTCGCTTCATAGTACCAGTGTGCTTCTCTGCTGCCATCTGGTGTTCAATTTGGGAATAACTCAGTGCACGTTCGCAGGAAAAGTTGTGGGCATAGTGGATCATTTAGGAATGTGGACTGCAATGTTTTTTAGAGGTGCATTTCATCACTTTTAAAACTAAGGACTTTTTAGTAACCTTTTGTTACTTACTTCTAGATTAACTGCAATTAGTGCCAACAATAAGCTTTACATAATTTCAATTTTTTGAAGTTTGTTGAAACTTACTTTACAGTACAATATGATCACCAAAAAAATGTTCCAAGTGCACCTCTCTTCTGCCATCTGGTGTTCCCATTGATCGGCAAACACCTTGGTGCAGATCAGAAGGAAATGTTGGGTATAGTGGATCATCCCCAAATGTTGAATCCAACCAATTTTGCTACTCGTGTTGTTTATTTATTAAAGATTTTATTTCTTTACTTTTAGAGGGAGGGGAGGGGAGGGGAGGGAGAAAGAGAGGGAGAGAAGCACTGATGTGTCGATGTGTGTAAGAGATACATCAATCGGTTGCCTCTCACACGCCCCAAACTGAGGATCTGGCCCTCAACCCAGCCATGAGCCTTGACTGGGAATCCAACTGTGACCATTTGGTTCACAAGCCAGTGCTCAGTCTACTGATCCACACCAACCAGGGCTCATGTGAAGTTTTTAATATCTCTACAGGGTTTTTTTGTTTTTGTTTTTTTTTGGAAATGAGTTTGCAGTTTTGATCCCTGGTCAAGGCACATGCAAGACTCAAGCAATGGCTTTGACTGGTGTGGCTCAGTGGCCTGGGTGTCCGCCTGACAACCAAAAGTTCTCCAGTTCCATTCCCAGTCACAGCACATGCCTGGGTTTGAGGCAGGAGATAGTGAGGAGAAAACTCTGGAGGTGCTCCACAGCTAAGATAAAGCACATTGATATGGGACAGAGATCCTGTTCTAAGACTGGTTGTCCCTGCTTTCTGGAAAAGCGCTGAATCATGGTGAATCATGAATGCACCTGTGCAGAAGAT